>BLSH010377379.1:71827-85791 GCA_018402905.1 Glandirana rugosa | reverse complement strand
ATTTAAAGTGACACACAGACTTGAAATACTTGTGCAGAAGAGATGTTCACTGAATTCCGGTTTGATTTAAAGTGATACACACATTTTGCAGAACAGTGATATGGGTACTCCCGACTTATTTATACTTTTTTGACACAGTTTGAAGATGATTTTAGAACAGTTCTATGGCCTCTAATGTTAATTTATACTTTTCAGACCCATTTTGAAGATGATCTCCATTTTTGCATTTTTTAAGTTTTTATTTTTTTAAAAATATTTAAAGTTATTTTCCTGTCCCCATTTCTTTGTAGGTCACTTGTCCCACCCTTACCCACATTTCCTTCCTTTTGCAGACCTCTAGGACCTTCCAGGACTATTTTACAACACTTTTTGTACCTAAAAGTCCGGGTCTCCATTGATTTCAATGGGGTTCGGGGTTCGGGACAAAGTTCGGGTTCTGTCCGGACCCGGACCCGGACTTTGTCCCGAAGTTCTGCAGAACCAGCAGAACCCGGACTTCTAGAAGTTCGCTCAACTCTAGTTGCAAGACATTGCAGGTCCCGTGCCCACCTTCCTCTCCCCTCCCCCTCCCTTTCAGCTTTACCTTATCTAACCCGATTCCCCCCTCCTTTTCTCTTCTCACTCCCTTCCCTGGTGTATCCCTCTGCCTCCTACACTTATACCATCTCCTACTACAACCTCCTTCCTCCATGTCCAAATCGGACTACCCTAGGCGGGAAAGAGCAGCTGTGTTATAAGGAACCATCCTATGTGGAAAAAAGTCCATAATGTATTTGTTTCATGGCTTACCACCATGGTGTTCAAAATGTATTGTTGAAGTATTTCTCATGTTTATAAATGTACTTTCCTATGTATTACTATTCCCCAGCCCTGGAGGTACTTGTTACTCGCAGAAGTGCTGCTGGCTCTGTTTTCTAAGATATCAATTATCCACGCAATCATGGATCCTCCGGTGCTCAGGAATAACTTGAAAGTAGTCACGTGGAATGTCAGGGGCCTAGGAGCCCCCCAAAAACGTATGCAGGTACTTAGACGTTTGAAGAGGCTGAAAGCCGACATAGCTCTTTTGCAAGAAACCCATTTGGGGGCAGACGATATCTCCAGACTCCGTAACCTTCGGCTCCCCCTCGGTGGGAAGAAAGGCAGGAGTTGCCATTCTTCTCCACAAACGCCTTCTGTATAAAGTCAGGGCATTAGACATAGACACCGTGGGGCGCAGGGCTACCCTTCACCTTACCATCGCTAACCGAGACATAGCTGTGTCTAACATTTATGCGGATAACTCGCCTAACCAGACTTACTTCCAGACCATGACGAGTTGGGCTCTCCAAATCACAGAACCTTTACATCTCCTGGGGGGCGACCTAAATTCAGTAATGCGCCTAGCGGAAGACCGCTCCTCAATGCCAAGCCATCGTTCCACGGACCCTGACCATGAATCCATTCTAGCCCATATGATCTCATCCCTTCACCTGACTGATGTTTGGTGCTTGAAACACCCCATAGACAGAGAATATACATTCTATTCATCCCCCCACAAGACCTTCTCCCAGATAGATTATTTCTTTGCCTCCCCTGCCCTACTCCCTATGGTGTCCTCGGCATCTATAGAGAGTATGGCTATATCGGACCACTCCCCAGTTACTATCGAGATTGCTAACCTGACATGCAGACTGAACTCTTCGATATGGCGCTTCCCTTCTTACCGTAACGGTAATGAGGAACAGAAGTCCACCCTTCAACGTGCCTGGTCCGAGTATATGACAAACAACAAGGATCACCTCTCCACACCCAATTTATTTTGGGAAGCGGGAAAGGCCTTCCTCAGGGGCAACATTATTTCATTTGTGGCGCGTTTTAAAAAAAGGCTCATAATAGGTACAACCAGGCCAGTAAGTCACTTAGAGAAGCCTATGAACTGCTAAACTCGTCACGAACCCCCGAGAACATTAGAGCTTGGCAGCTAGCCAAGAACGCTTTTGACCACTGGTCTTCACAACAGGAGTCCGTTAACCATTTTCACTCCTCTATCTTCTTGCATAAATATGGTAATAAATCAGGAAGGCTCCTAGCTCGAATGTCCTCGGGTCCCATTTCATGGCACTGCGGGATCCCCTAGGTAACACCACTGACAAACCCTCAAAGATAGAAGCCATTCTCACAAGCTTTTATACAGACTTGCACTCTAAAGACCCGATTGACACAGACAAAGCTAAAACTCTGCTAGCGTCACTTCAACTCCCTAGCATTTTGAGAGATCAATTAGATACACTAAACGTGCCTGTTTCCCTGACGCTCCTACACCTGTACAATACAATGTGGGAGGGAGGCCCTTACCTGCCAACAGGCTCTTTAGCCCATATCAAACTCATAGCCAAAAAAGACAAAGACCCACTATCCCCCGGATCATATAGACCCATCTCCCTTATAAATGTCGATGCCAAAATCCTCTCAAAAATTGTTGCTTCCAGGCTGACTAAAATCCTCCCCACAATTATTCACCCAGCTCAATCAGGATTTGTTCAAGGTAGGTCTGCCACGCTAAACATCAGAAAGGTCCTACTCACCCTAGAACACGCCAAACAACATCCTGAGCAAGATGTTGCTGTAATCTTGCTAGACGCAGAGAAAGTCTTTGATAATATTAGTCTACAATGGTTGTTCATGGTCTTGGACAAGCTAGGCTTCTCCGGTCCTATTGTAAATTTCATATGCACGATGTACACTTCCCCCTCAGCCCGACTAGTCACCCCCAATTTTGTCTTCCCTGTCTTTCCTCTGGCTAAAGGCACACGCCAAGGTTGTCCCCTGTCCCCTTTGCTATTCAATTTGGCCATAGAGCCTCTTTCTAGACAACTCAACTCACCCCAAGGGATAAGCGGCATTATGATTGGAAATAGGAGACGTCGATCAGCTTTATTTGCGGACGACATCCTCCTATTCTCCTCTGATCCCCCTAAGGACTTTCAGTATCTGAAGAGGACACTTCAGACGTTCAGGGAATTTACTGGCTTGAGAATAAATCTCAACAAAAGCAAAATACTGCCTCTTAACCCCCGCAGAGCGGAGTCTTGGATATCGTCCTCGCCCTTTTTGGTTACAAAGCATCACCTTACCTACTTGGGAATTTACATTGGTAGAGATCCTTCTTCACTCTACTCCCTAAACTACCCTCCACTTATATCCAAAATCACTAAAGAGTTATATGGGGGGGTGCCCTCCCTCTTTCGCTCTTCGGGAGATGTCACCTAATCAAGATGATATCATTTGCCAGATTGCTTTACCCTCTTCAAACGTTACCCCTCTTACTTAAACATAAAGACGTACAAAAAATTTACTCTGCTACTACCACTTTTTTGTGGAAAGGCAAACGACCAAGAATAGCTCTCCAAAAACTCTGCCTCCCGAAGAGCGAGGGGGGAGGGGGCTGGTCTCCCTAACCTGAGATTTTACAACCTTGCTTGTTTGCTAAGATATGGTCTTGATTGGATCTCCTGCTGCTCCTGTTACTCTAACTTCAATTTAGAGGAATCGGTCACCTTACCCTTCCAGCTGAAATCCATTCTACATGCCAAGCTATCATCCCTCCCTACTAAGCTGAAAGGTAGCCTGGTCTTAAGAGACACGATAATAGCCTGGAGGGAAACCAGAAAACTGCTGAAGTTACCAGCAACAATATCCAGGGCATTGCCCATACTTGGCAACCCTATGTTTTCACCTTCAGTTGACTCAAAGGTCTTTCTCACCTGGGCGGACAAAGGCCTAACCATGGTCTCCCAACTGTATAAACCAGGCCAGAGTTCTTTAAGACTATTCCCTGACCTCAAGGAAGAATTCTCCTTACCGAACTCTCATTTATTTTCCTACCTGCAACTTAAATCATTCCTCCAGGCCTGTCAGGGCGCTTACCACAATCCTTGCATGTCCTCATTCAATGACTCACTTATATCCAATAAGCAATACTCTATCTCTCATATTTATTAGAATCGCATACAACACCAAGCATCAAAGTACACGATCACCCCCTTTCTTCCTTGGAGTTCAGTACTTGACAACCCAGAGGCTCCTACACAGATCCTGGCAGGCTACAAGAAAATATGCTCGCTGGTGGTGGCCGAGACTTGGAGAGAAACCCAATTCAAGATTGCTCACAGAGCTTACCTCCCCTTACTCTTTACCGCTGGAACTCACACCCAGGGCACCTGCCCATGATGTTTTGGGCCCAGACCTTCTCTATACCACAGGCTCTGGTCCTGCCCATGAATCTCCCCCTTCTGGGACAAAGTGCTAACATACTTTAAAGAAGTCAGTGGTCAATCCCCTCCGAAAGATCCCCTTCTCTGCCTATTCAGTGGAGACCCGGCAACACCAAACCTTCTGGACAAGGCATCACTACCCTTATCACAATGGGGCCATTTGTGCCTACTCACTGCTAGAAGAGCCATCATGAGGTCTTTGATCCAGTCATCCCCTGCTGGTCTCTGTCAGGTTAAACAAGGCTTGATCACACTACTTTCCCTGGAAAAGAAAGATACAATCAACCTGAACTTCAGGTCGACCAAAACTTTTCACAAGATTAAGGAGATTCATAGAGTACTCCTTTAGCAAGTCGGAGATCAATCAATTCATGACACGCTTTACACAATCCGAATGGTACCTTAAAGCAGACATTTCCGATTCCTTAGGGAAACTCAAAATATGGGAGCCATCTGCTCCAATCCCCACTGAGTCTTGAAACGACCCCTGATGTTCCACCTTGGAAACCTGCAGCACTAAATTTTACACTTCTACAGGTCAGCTCTCCTATAAGGTTTAACCTCTATTAAGTCCTCCTATAGACATCTTCCATTGTACAACATAGTTTACTTTCATGAGAAATTCCCTCCTCTCATCTTTTACCCCCCCAATGTTCACCAGATGTGCCTTTATTGTATAACTGATCATGACAAGTTATTATTGCATTGACAATACTCTGCAACCTTCATAATTTGTCCTTAACTTTATCTTTATGTACTGCTGAAAAATCTCAATAAAATATGGTATAAAAAAATAAAAGGAGGTGGAAAAGACCCCAGAGAAAAGTAGGTATTAAATGTGACCCCAACTGGTAATATCAAAATGGTGTATAAACTTTATTAAAGACTTGAAAATTTATGACTACAAAAATTCAATTAGTACCTCCACCCACTTAAAAATACCGTTGTTACTTAAAAACAGGTCTGGACTCAAAAGACAGAATTGTATGTATGAACATAAAGGTAACCATATTACCGCAAACACCATCCATATCTCCATGCTCAAGCCAAGCATATCAAATGGCTAGTGAGCTTACTATCTTTGGGTTAAGTGTTGCGTTTGCATTCTCAAAAGCAACCACCACCACCTGAACACCATTTATGCCTCTGTTGAATTAATATATATATATATATATATATATATATATATATATATAGATAGATATATATAGATATATATAGATATATAGATATATATCTTGATACTTTGATAATATCACCCACAGAGGGCTCCCTAGTAAGACGTTGCCAGTACTTATTTAGAATATGTTTAATTTGTTTGTATTTAGTAGAATATGTAGTGACAATCCTAGTTGTGTCATCGTCCTTACATTTTTTTGGGCAAAGAGCAATTCTCGGCGAGATAGATTGGATACATTATGATATGCCTTCTTGAGAGAGGCCTTAGAATAGTCTCTCTCAAGGAGTCTATCTCTCATAGTGTCAGCCTCCTTCTGGAATTTAACATCATCATAGCAGTTGCTTTGAGCCCTCAAATACTGACTATAAGGGATAGAAGCAAGCAGTGGTTTAGGATGGAAACTTGAGGCATGTAACAGTGCATTCCCTGCTGTTGGCTTGCAGGACAGCTCACTGGATAGACAACCATTGGTTTGCTTTTGAATCAAGGCATCCAATAAAGTAATTTCACCTTCACTATAGGACACAGTGAAATTCAGGTTAAACTCATTCTTGTTCATTTGGGCCATGAATTCAATGAGGAGGGACAGTCACAACTTGCCAACATTCTATTCCTTCATGTATATTTGGTACATATGTATTGGTTTACTTTTTCATGTTTGACATGATCTACAGAATTTATGTCACTTTTTCTTTTTTTGGACTCGGATACCCGGTCTGGGTTACCTATAAACGAGAGACACTATGGTATGGGCATCCTACCACAGACACATAACCAGGGAGCCGCTGGTTAGATCCCATTTGGGTGGAAGTATGGTTCCTCAAGCTGATGGGCATCTCCCTCCTGCAATGTTATCATTCCGATCCAAAATTAACATTTCTATCAATATAACCTGAGCCTTGAGATAACTATAGTTTTCTGTTGTGTTCTACAGAACAGGTTCTCCTATATAATTATATACTTAGAAGTAAACTTATAATAGTGAAAGTGATCACTCTCTGTCTAAAAGCCAATCTAATGTATATATGTCACTCTCGTTCAGTTATTTGATGCCTACGAGCCTAAGAGGTTCCATCCATTATGCATGTATATTACTATGACAAAATGACTATAAAAACATTGAAAGAGAATTCAATGAAGAGGGCAATTGATTCACTCCATAGTATGAACACATCCTCTATATAGCTATACCATGCTGTTACATGGTTCACATGCAGAGATCGCGTATCATCGGCCATGAGTGTACGTTCCAACTCCCCCAGGTACAGGTTGACATATGCAGGGGCACAGCACGTGCCCATAGCCACCCCCTGGAAAAAAGTGGGAATTGCTGAAAGAAAATACATTATGTCGGAGTATAAACTCAAGTGTGGTCAGAATGAATTCATCATATTGAGGTTCATGTGAGGTAGATTGGTATAGGACTTGGTGCACTGCTGCAAGACCCCTATCATGAGGAATAGCACTGTACAAAGCCTCAACATCTGTAGCCACAAGTAGTGTACCCAATGGTTCTTTTATCCAACGGTGTTCCACCCAAAAGAGGCATTTACTGGTATATGACTGCACACAAATCCTTCACCAAGTGCAATGGCTGCTCACCTTATTCCCCTTAAGGGGTGCGCCTTTCGCTCTTAGTGAGCTATCAACTGTCACAGAGCTTCATTCCTCCATATGTGCATGAAATTATGAAAAGATATAGCCTCTCATAGTGTAGTATTTAAAAGCCAGCGTTTATTAAGGATTTTTACAAGGATAGAATCCTTTACCTTCATATCTGTATATTATAATCCAAAATCAGTGGGATTTTTAAATGGTTCTTTTCTCTCATTGTCTTGTAGTAGATTATTCCTATCCATACTTCCAACTTCACAAAATTTTTGTTGTAAAAACGACCTCCTGTAGCCTTTCTCCACAAACCGATTCTCTAGCATTTTGGCTTATAATATACAACACAAAAAAGTAGAGAGTATCATTCGGAAACACTGGAATATCCTAACTACAGACCGACATCTAACACAAGTTCTCCCCACGATACCAAAATTCATCTATAGAAAGCACCAACACTCAGAGAACGAGTAGCAAAAAATGTACTTGATCCCCCCCAAAAAAACCCTTATACTTTCTTTGAAAGTTGGAAGTCTGTGTTTTACACCGTACAAGCATCTGTGACACCGCTGATTACGCTGATTATCAAGTTTTTAACTGTGAGTTACTATTTTGTTTTAATAAACGTTGGCTTTTAAATACTACACTATGAGAGGCTATATCTTTTCATAATTTCATGCACATATGGAGGAATGAAGCTCTGTGACAGTTGATAGCTCACTAAGAGCGAAAGGCGCATCCCTTAAAGTAAATAAGGTGAGCAGCCATTGAACTTGGTGAAGGATTTGTTTGCAATGATATACCACTAAATGCCTCTTTGGGTGGAACAGATCAAAAATGTATTTTATTTTATAATAATTGGCTCCAATTGTTTGCTCTACCGAATAAGAGACCCAAGGGACTTCATATAATTAATTTGCACTTTGCACTTTTATATTGGAGCACTGGACACTTTGAGTGACATTTATGTTTATTCATGGTCTCAGGACCATGTGTATCCAAAATTACTAAAAGATAATAAAAAAACAAGAAGCCGCGCACCAAACTAGTGCAATTCCTTTAAAATGTTTATTTCAGAGTAAAAAATTATAAAAAACATATTTACAAACATAGATGATAATAAGGCATTTCAATTCCACAATTAAGATCTTCAACCTCTCTAAATCAGTGTTCACAGAAACAAAATTGGGTCTGCTCAGGAAAGGCTTAAATTTTGCCCCAGAAAGTTCTCCAAGGGGGCGTGGCCTGCAGCGCAAGAAAGCGGACGCAAGGCAGAGGAGCTCCGCCGAACAGAACTCCATCCGAAGACATCCCTGGACTTATGATCAGGGTGAGCCCATCCACCACATCCATCCACCCATTCGACATCTCCACTGCCCTTTTGACCGGCTTTTGAGCAGAACGGACGTCTAAGCGGACGAATAAGGTGAGCAGCCATTGCACTTGGTGAAGGATTTGTGTGCAATGATATACCACTAAATGCCTCTTTGGGTGGAACAGATCAAAAATGTATTTTATTTTATGATTATTGGCTCCAATTGTTTGCTCTACCGAATAAGAGACCCAAGAGACTTCATATAATTAATTTCCACTTTGCAAGGCAAAGGAGCTCCGCCAGACAGAACTCCATCCGAAGACATCCCTGGACTTACGATCAGGGTGAGCCCATCCATCACATCCATCCACCCATTCGACATCTCCACTGCCCTTTTGACTGGCTTTTGAGCAGAGCAGACGTCTGCTCGGCCGGAAATTTAGCCTGTGGCTTTCGGCCTACACGGCCGAACGAACATTCTCCCCTCCACAGTACCATCCACCACCAAATTAAGCCCTGAGGGATGCGAGACCACCCCAGGGACAGCCTGACCATAATCCTCCAGCCCTGAAACCCTAGGACCAGACTTTTTCAGATGCCCCAAAAACGGCCTACTGCGGCCTACTGAGGCCTACACCATCCGCCATATTGGGAACCAGCGGCCTCATCACGCAAGCACCCAGGGCTCTGGGGCACATAACAAGCTCCCACTACATAAAAGCCCCAAAGCTAGGGGCTAACGGAGTACTTGTGGACTGATTACACACAGAACTGACTACATTACTACTAACACCTAAACAGTGGCCATATTGGTACACCCACTTCACAAATCTGCTAAAGAGTACACATAATGGCACCCTAAATAAGAGCTCTACCAGTCCGATCAATATTGCATATCAAGTGTAGGAGCATTCTCATACTACTCTCAACGTATTGTATACCTTGAGTACACTACCACCTAACAAGATGTCTTGCAAAAGGAAAGATGAAAGGAAAGCTAAAAAGCTCACGGCCTTCTTCCAATGGCCAGATTCTCACAAAGAAAAAGACCTTGAGAATACTGTGACCCGCATAAATAACCAGTCCAAATCATACAAGGATCTCCCTGATGCAGACCCAGGAGAGGGTGATACACCACTAATATTACCTTCTCCCAACCAATCGCCACCTATCAGCCCATCATCACAAAGCCCAGTCAAATCAAGAATGAGGATGGACCCTAAAAACCAGCTTATAGAGGACACGGTCCTCACACCACCACCACAGCCTCACCCACCCATAGCTTCCTTCCCCACCACGGGGCAACCAGTCCTTGATTCTACCTTAAAAGACATGCTCTTGTCCCTACAAAACTCACTGACTGCCAGTTTCAGTTCAGTTAACATCCAGTTAACCCTAACCCTCAACAAACTCTCAGCAGACATGGAAAACATGGATGAAAGAGTCCACTACATAGAAAACAAAATGGATGAATGTACAAACATGGTAAACAACCTAGTAGACGCCTACACAGAACAAAATGAGGAAAGTCCTCCAAACCTGTTTGAGTTATTTATTGATTTGAACAGGTTTATATATATGGAATCTTACAATTAAGTGCTATTATGACATTAAAGTAAGGAGAAGGTTGAGGAAGAAGTTCAGGTCTCTTCTGTTTCCGTTGAGTCTGCAGTGATAGTGACATGCTTAATATATGTAGGGGTCTATGAGGGGAATTATGATTCCCTGTGCCCTATTCTTGAAGCAGACATTATGCTGACCTATTTTAGACCCAAGTTGACCTTTTATCCCCATTGGACAATGGGAAATTTCATATCCACTTTTTATGAGATGGTTTTAGAAGATTTTAAGCCCTTGTGTGGTGGCAAACAAATATAGACACCACTGTCCACATAGAGAAGACGTTAGGGGCCCCTGTTAAGTTTGAAAAATAGACCTGAGATTATTATTAGGAAAGGGGACAAAGGTGGAAGCCTGGTTATCCAAGATAGGTATGTATATAAACAAAAGGCTGAGAGACTAATAGGGGATAAATTACTAAAAATCAAATTGTTCCTTTGGCCATCAAATTGCTAAGCAACATGTTTTTACAAGGCACCTCATCCCAATATATATCTATAGTGAATTGTAACGAACAGGGTTCCCTGGTGGGATTATACGGTGCAAGAGAATTGAGTCCACTACATGGGGAAAAGGGTATTTTTGTAAAAACAAAGATTCTTTATTCTGACACATAGTCCATATAAAAAACAAGCAGAAAAATGTCATATAATACAATCATATTGTAAAAACCAAACTTGGTGATACAGATTAGTCGTGGTGGGGGTTACCCAAAGGTGGTGTAACTGAAGGTCAAGTTGTTATCCCAACATGTTTCGCCCAGAACCTGGCTTCATCAGGGGATTTGATTGACCGCCACCAAGTCTAGTTATTAAGTAAAAAATGAACAATTATTATACAGTACCAAAAATCAAATTATCACAGTTAGTCAAGAGTTACACTTCAAGGAATAGTGATTGGACTGCCCCTCTTTTAGGAGATTGACCACACAGTAAGCATATTTACCCACCCAAATCACAACCAGAGTGGTGGTCCAGCAGGACTTACCAAGACAATGCCCACTGACATAGAACAGGCACAGCAAAACCCATCGCCAAAGGCAGGCCCGAAAATCTGCAACTGCAGGCGATGTGCAAAGTCCAGGCTGCAATAAGCATATGCAAAAGAGACAAACGTGTATTGATTAGATATAACCCCTACAGCAACCCATAGGGTTTAGCACGGGAGAAGAACCTAAATTTAATAAAGATTTACTACACATATAGGTGTGCAGAAAGGGGCAATATTAGCCAAAACCCTCACCATAGAGCCTTGTACAGAAAACAAATAATAAATAATAACGACAAAAAGAACACTTACGCGCATCACATAGTGGAATAGGATACGCTGGGGGCGCTAGTACCAAGACACCAAGGAACTACAACTTGGAATTGATCAAAAGAAATCAGAGGACCATCCCTTTAGTCACAAGCAGATGAAGTTGCACAAAAGAGATATCTACAAAGAGAGAGCAAATAACCACAGTTATAGTGCATATGCAAATCATACATATGTGTAAGAAACATAAGCGCTAACCACAGTAGCCAATTACTATATCACTTCATATAAAGGGGACAAACGGCTGTAAAGTGACCAATTTAAAAGAGGTTCGACAAAGGTTTGGTCATATATATGAACTGGGAATAATACTACAGCATAGCCAGTAAATATGCATGCACAGAAGATGGGGCCGTGTCAGCCGCCCACTCAGGGATATTTAGAGTCAAATATATTTTTATTGGTTATACATAATAAAAAGAAATATGTGTAACAAACATCTGGCTTCCAAAAAGCATAGGTACAGATATTCAGAGTATAACAAAATGTAGATATTCTTGCTTTCTATGAATTATTGTTTCTGTACAGCCATCACTTATTGGTTATCATTTAAAGTTATAGTGGTTGTTGATTCGATAGACAGTACAAGTAGACATATGAGTGTCTTGCATTAAAACATAAAAGTACGGGTAGATAGAAAGAGCAGTAGAAGAAGAGAGGGAAAAGGAAAGTGGAAAATAGTGAGAAGAAGAACGGGAGGGGAAGATGAGCAAAGTGTGGGAATAGTAAGCTAGAAGAAGCATTAGAGTAATGATAAGTTGTTATGCCAGCGACGGTACCTGAGTCAAATGTCCTCCATACCTGCTAAGACAGCATCCGTTTTAAGGCGTCCGAAAAAGAGAAGTCTTGCCAGACAAGCCAAGTTACCTTAAATTTGTCAAAAGTATCATTCTCCAATGATAGCATTTCTTCCATGCGCATTATGTCATTAATAGTAGAGACCCATAATGAAATAGGGGGAGTAGTGGTCGTTTTCCAAAATAATGGGATTAGTTGGCGGACTGCGATCAGAAAAAAACGTATAAGCGTCTTCTTCTGGGAGGCCAGTGTACCAGGTAAGATAGAGAGGAGTGCGATTTTCGGTGTAAGCTTTAGGGAATCATTGTATATGGCATTGTGTATGGAGAAAACCTTGGACCAAAGAGGCTGAATTAGAGGGCAGTCCCACCAGATATGTAGGTATGTTCCTTCTGCCACTCCACATCTCCAGCAGGTGGAGGAGGCATCTGGGAACATCTTATGCAAAGTCTGGGGATCCCTATACCACCTGGACAGTAGTTTAAAATTTTTCTCTTGAGCGTAGCTAGATGTGGACGATTTGTGTGTGAAATGGAAAGATTTTTGCCAGTCTGTTATCGTTATCTCTGACCCTAGGTCCGTCGACCATCCCCTAGTATATGGAGGGAGTTGGTCATGGATTAGAGATTGTAAGAGTTTGTAGAGTGTGGAAAGCAGATGTCTAGGTATGTCTGGAAGGGAACATAGTCGTTCAAACTCCGTTTGGCGCCTGTGGGTTTGAGAGGTGGAGAATAGAGTGGAGCAGAATGTGGAGAGCCGCAGCGCCGTAAGCCAGTTAGCTTGATCATCCGGCATATTTGGTTTACCGGTCTCCGGATGGATAAAGGAATTCGCCAGTGGCCACTCAGAACGAGCAAAGGTGCCTATCCTAGAGGATCCTAGCCCCTGAGGTAGGGAAGGATGGTCAAAAAGAGGTGTAATAGGGGAAGGGTCAGAGGACAAAAGTGTCAAGAGCCCTCTTTTGTACCACATAGACAGGGCCGCAACAGTAAGGGGGGAGGAGGAAGAGAATCTCTGGAGCTCTGTTCCGTAACCCCAAAGGGAGGCACGTAGGTCAATGATCGTATGTTCTTGTTCTATCATAGTGGATGCTTTAGAGAAGGGGCGAGGGAACCATTCCAATATACGCACGAGTATCGCCGCTGTGTGGTAGAGGTTAAAATCCGGTAATCCTACTCCGCCTTGCATTTTGGGGTAGGTAAGTAAGGTGTGTCGGATGCGAGACATGCCGTTTCGCCAAATGAAACGGGTGGCTAAGGAGCGGAGTGAGTTGAAGAAGCGCGAAGGGACAGTAATTGGAACAGTTTGAAAGATATAAAGTATTTTGGGTAAAATATCCATTTTGAGTGTGTTTATATGGCCGAAGAGGGGCATGGGAGTTAGATTCCAGGTTTCGAAATCTTTTTTGATGCGGGACAAAAGTGGGAGATAGTTTAGTGTGTATAAGTGTGTTAGATTGGTAGGGAGTTTTATACCTAGGTACGAAATGTGACCCTTACCCCATTGAGCGTAGTTTTTTCTAAAGCTTTGGACCTTAGATTGAGGGTACGGGGAGAAGCCGGTATATTTGTGTGAGTTTTACCTATAAAATGGGTTTTATGAAATATAGAAAGTTTGACAAGGTTAATGACAGGGAAGCGCGAAGAAGTTGAGTGAGGCGAGGAATCGGTGGGCAAAGTAAACCGCTTTGCCGTACAGAGCGTAGGCTGTGTGGAATGAATGGATGGGGTTTTACGTTCCGCCTCATCCTAATGGCCTAAAATTGGAGATGGTGTGTCGCCGCTATGAGCACGCATATAACCTTACCAAGGGAGCGGGGAAGAGATTTCGTAGGTGATACTATCTTGTTCTTGTATGCTAGTAACTGGAT
>BLSH010377379.1:43192-53294 GCA_018402905.1 Glandirana rugosa | reverse complement strand
GTAGCGGACGATGATGGGTCTTGGTGTGCGTCTGTCCTTGGAAGGAGATCCGAGGCGGTGGGCCCTCTCCACCACACAGAGGTGGGTGATTCCCAACACCGTGGGTATACGTTTGGAGCAGAGGTCTTGCAGCGAGTCGGCGTTGAAGGACTCTGGAAGACCCACGATCCTCAGATTGTTGCGCCTTGACCGGTTTTCTAAGTCATCCAACTTTTCCAAGATATATTGTTGTGTATTTGTTACTTGTTGCTCGAAAGATCTTGCACTATGCAGTTCATCATCTATATCCGAGACTCGTGATTCCAGGTCATTCAGGCGTTTTGAGTGATCTCCGAGTTCCTTTCGTAGCTGGGCTATGCCATTAGCTATTGCGTTGTCCACAGCTGCGGTAATGTTCGGAAGTATGAGGGCTGCTACAGCCTGTGCCAGTCCTGCATATTGGTCCTCTGCGATCATTAGCGTAGGAACGATCGTAGTCGAAGAAGCGAAGGTACCAGCCGATGTGGGGGCGTTCGTAGAGAGGGGATCGTTCTGTGTCGAGGGAAAGTTCGTGGTGGAAACGATCGGAATACTTGCCGAACCCGCGTTCGTGGCAGACTGCGTTCCCGTCGCCATGCCGGACTCCCGCGTCTTTGCCGAGGCCGGATCCTGGCGTAGTCCCTGATCTGGCTGCTGAGGGCCGTGGAGGACGAAACGGTCCATGCCCGGGGGGAGTCCTCACTGAGGGGTGAGGGCGGTTTCGTGGATGGTGGGTGCAAGCTCGATTTTTTAAGCCGATTTGAGTGTAGGCTACCCGGAGGAGCTGTCTCTTGCTTCCTCACATGCAGGCGCCGGAACCGGAAGTCAATTGTTAATTCTTGAAGGCAGATGCAATTAGATGTAGTACCGTCACTGGCAGTTAAATTCTGGTAGAAGGAATGAGGAAGGAAAGGAGTGAAAGAAAAAGTAGGATAAAGTGCAGATAAAGCAGAACAGTGGAATAGAAAGAGTAGGAAGAGTGGCCTTTGCAGGCAAAGGGCAGGAGAATATGGTCTAAGAGCAATAAAGTAAAGGAGCCACTGGGTGGCAGTATAGGAACAGGCCACTAGGTGGCAGCTATTGCTCAGGGAACCAAACAGTAACATGTAAAACAATGCAAAGAAATATAAAAAAAAGAACTGTAGATACACATTGCGCTGTGTGTGGGCACACACTACGCTACCTACGGGGGGAAGCTGTGCGAGACGCACAGAGTGACTCCCGGTCCCGAGAGTCCACGGGCAACTAAATATAGAGGTCAATAAGAGAGTCTGTGTCCATGTGTGTGTATTAGAACGGGTTGTCTGGTCTTCACTCGATAATTCACAGTCTTGAAAGAGAGGGTGACCAAACTGCTCGTCAAGCATAAAAAATCATGTACAAGGACAACAGACTTCTGTGTTTGTATCCTCCAAGAGTCATTTTTAAGGGATCAGGGATGACCCATGGGGGCAGATGGCGGGGAGAGAAGATGTAAGGTTATAGGCCTGTAAGGTTTAGCTTCGCTCTGCATGAGGATGGGTCGGAACAATCAAAACAGGAGAACAGAAACATAACAAATTCCAGTAGAACTGTGAACTGTGAACAGGGGACATGTTTCTAGGTAGTAGCTGAACAATCCTGGCTCAGCAAAGCAGCAAAAAAGAGAGGATTAAAAGCCAGCAAAGTGCTCAGTCATCTGGGGGTGCCCGCGGTGAGGACCTGGAGCTCCATTTTTTATTCTGTTTTTGCCACCGAGGTAGGTATGGAAGGCCAGGCGTGGTGGGTTGGAAGGGCCAGTCCGGCAGATGGACCTGGGGCAATTCCAATGTGCTCAGAAAGTTAGGCAAGTCCCCTAGGATGCGGAACACCGCAGTTTTACCTTCATGGCGAACACATAATTGGAACGGGAATCTCCACTGGTATTTGATCTGCCTTTCCTGCAGCATGGAAGTTAGGGGTTTAAGGGCCCTCCTCATAGCCAGTGTCTGGCGAGATATGTCCGGTAGGAGCATTATAGGGGTGTCATTAAAAAGTATGGAGTCCTGAGTGCTGGCTGCCCTCATAATCTGTTCCTTGATCTTGTAAAAGTGGACCCTGCATAAAGTGTCCCTTACAAAAGTGGAGTCAGGTGACCGCGGTCCTGAGGTCCTATGGACCCTGTCCAGTTCTATGGGTGACTCCTTTGGTAGCTGTAGGATTTGATTGAATATGGCCGCAGCTGCACTAGGTAGATCTTTATGCTCCACTGACTCAGGTATGCCCCTAATCCGTATGTTGTTCCTTCTGTTCCTATTACTGTGTCATCTTGCTGGTACATGAGCTGCTGTATCATTACAGTGTGGGTGTTCAGTGTCTCCTCATGTGACTGTAATGCAGTGCAGATTCCCTCAGTGGTGTTTTCAATGTCTTCCATGCGGACCCCTATGTCCTTCTTAAGTTCAGTAATCTCCTGTCTGTACGTTTTTTCAATATGCTTCACATAGTGTTTAAAGTCTGATTTGGTAGGTAGGGAGCGGATATAGCCCTGCAGGGATCTCATTTGGGATTCTAGGTCCCAGCCATCCCCAGAACATTGGGAGTGAAGTGAGGGGCTTTGGGAGCGGTGTGTGTCGAGGTCAAAGTCTGTGAGAGAGGCTGACCGCCCTCTGGATCTCACCTGCCCTGTGTCCATCGGCTCCGAGTGAGGAGGAGAAGCAGGCGCTGGCGCCATCTTGGAACGCGGCTGGTGCTGAGAGGCCGCTGAGCACCGAGTGAAAAAATGGCCCAGGTCGCCGTTTGTACCACTGCCACCTGGGTTGGTCTGATCCCTGGGCTTTCCCTTGCCCATCAGAGTAGTTTGGGTGAAGGTGCGGACGAAATGGAGGAGTTGTAGGCCCGTGGAAGCTGTTAGGACCGGGAGCGGTCGAATCACGCGTCCTTCTCCTCCATGCGCCAAGCCACGCCCCCCACTCAGGGATATTTAGCTCTCATAAAACATACCTTCAGGTCAGTACACAGGTGTATGCGCCCCCAGTCTCCAGCAAATGTGAACGCCAGAGCTGCCGGCTTTTAGCATTGCCCACTTAGTGGGCGTCTGACGTCACCCGCTGAGTGCGGACGTGTTGCATGGCGGGCGCATGCGCCAACACAAGCAGTCCGGCTGGAGACTACACGTCCCACACTGCACCTCCACCGAAAGTGGAGACTAGGCATGGGTATCCCGATGACCAGACCCACATAGCCCGTATGTTGCCAATGGGGAGGAGCCAGCATAGCATGGCAGGCCATCCACCTTATCCATCAAGTGTGATAGATAGGTGATCCGGGACATCACATGAAGCCGGCACAGAAACCTTGCCATGAGTGGAGGGGAGGGAAGGGACCAGGACACAACAGTTGACCGGCCCTCGCTCCACCCTTCCGTCCATACAGTGGCAATAGGCGTCGTAGCTGCCCGAGGCTGAAGGTCCAACTGCCCCCCCATGAAAGGGGAATCCCAGCACCCTGGTTAATCAGAACCATAAGGACGTAGGTGGCACACAACACCATACGGGGGCACAATAGAGAGGAAGAGGCCTCTCCACTCTCCCAGGGGGGAAAAAAATCAGTCCAATCTACTAAAGACAAATAACAAAAACAAAAAAATAAATAAGAATATATATACAAGATTTGTACAAATTAAACAAGATATAGAAATTAATAACACAACAGTCTAACTGTTTATATATGAATACATCATCTCACAATTACATATGGTTAAAGAATATTTTTAATAAGTTGAACATTATACTGAAATGATGTAACACCTGATAAACACAATCCATTGTTTCTAATATTGCACAGGAAGCAGCCATCAGCAAATTAACCTCTAATCTCATGACACATAAGGAGGGAAAAAAGAAAAAAAAAAGAAAAAAAAAGGGACAAGACACATACACTGCAAATAAGTAAAAACAAAATTAAACAGATAGTACTATATTATTTGTGCAAAAAAAGGTTTGAAGTTCAAAGTTTCATTGAAGCCAGGATAGTGGGTAGCTTTTAAATTATAAATCCACCGTGATTCCAATTGTCATAATATTTGATCTATACTACCCCCCCCTGGGGTGCGCTGGTAAATGTTCGAGGGCTGCAAATTTTATATAACTTGGATCAAAATCATGGCGGCTCCCAATGTGCCTAGCTATAGCTGTAGGCATGCGTCGTTTCAGTATGGGTTTTATATGATCACCAATCCTAACCCGGAAAGCCCGTTTCGTCTTTCCGATATAAAAGCCCCCACGCAGGCAAGTAGCTAGATAGGCAACCCCAACTGTATCACATGTAACTCTGTGTTGGAAGCGATGTATCAGTCCATTTGGTAGCTGTGTTGTAGGGCTGTTGACTAAAAATGGACACATCTCACAGCGTCCACATGAGAAGGTACCTGGTTCAACAGCACTCATTGGTGGAGTAGGGTTGAAATGGCTTCGTACTAATTTGTCGCAAAGTGATTGAGCCCATCTATACGTGATTTGGGGATATTGGCCAATATGTTTGCTAACCAAAGGGTCTGCCGTAAGTAACGGCCAATATTTTTTTATGATATTTTTAATTTTAGCATGTTGAGTAGAATATCGTGTTATTAGTCTAACAGGTTGATTCGTTGCCTTATCTCTTTTAGGGAAAATCAAGGATCGTCTGTCCTTGCCCTTAACCCTATAGTACGCTTTCTTGAGACATGAATGACTATATCCATGTTGCTTAAGTCTATTGTAGAGCTCCCCGGCTGCTACTTCAAAATCCTCTTGTCTGCTGCAATTGCGTTTAACATGCAAATATTGACTATAAGGGATGCTCTGTATAAGTGGTTTCGGATGGGCACTATTGGCATGGAGTAGAGTGTTACCCGCCGAAGATTTTCTTTATAAGGAAGAAGATATATATCCATCTTTGTCAACTGACAATTGGATATCCAAAAATCGAATCATTGTTTGACTAAGTTCAAAAGTAAACCTCAAGTTAAAATCATTGGTTTAGATTTTTTCAAAAAATTGTAGGAATTCTTGTTTGGTACCAGCCCAAAAGATTAGAACATTGTCAATGTAGCGGTACCATGCTGCAATATGTGCCAATAGGGGGGACAAGCTGTCATTGGCGAAAAGTTCTCGCTCCCACCCCCCCAGGTCCAGGTTATCATATGATGGGGTACAGCGTGTCCCCATCGCCACTCCCTGCACCTGGAGGTAGTGGGAGGAGCCAAAGAGAAAAACATTTAGAGTCAAAATAAATCTCAGAAGGTTAAATACAAACTCATTGTATTAATCTGCCAATGGACCCCTTTCATCAAGGTGCCTTTTTATAACCTCAAGCCCCCTGGTGTGGGGAATGGTGTTATAGAGGCTTTCGATATCCAGAGCAATAAGCCATACATTAGTAGGTAGATGAACACCATCGACCATCCGTAGAAGGTCGATGGTATCTCGTACATATGAAAACAACGCTGTCACATGAGGTCTAAGATAGTTGTCTACCAATAAGCGTTTTTCGGTCATGCCAGCACAACCAGAAATGATTGGGCGGCCAGGAGGTCTAGTAAGGGATTTGTGCACTTTAGGTAAAGCATAGAAAGTTGGTAACCTTGGTTCCTTTGTGTCCAAAAATGACCAAGTATCTTTATTGATGATTCCCTTGTGTAATGCTTTTAGTATAATATTTTGGTACTCATTTTCAAAATTTGTATTAACTGTTTTAGAGATAGGGCGATACCATTCTTTATTTTGCAGAATGTTTTTGCACATTATTTCATAGTCATCCGTATCCATTACCACAATATTTCCTCCTTTATCAGCCATCTTAAAAGTGATGTTAGTATTAAGTTGTAGTGACTTAATGGCTAATCTTTGAGATTTGGGTAAGTTTTGTGGATTGGGGTTTTTGTATTCATTTTCTCTATTTCCTTTGTAGTTTGGTTAACGAATGCCCAAATATTGGGATTCATATTAAGCATCGGGAAAGCAGTCGATTTGCACTTGAATGAGCAAGGTGGGGGAAACTGAACCCCTGCTATAGAAATGGCTGGTGGGTCTACTGGCCACCTCGAGTCATCCTCGACTTTGACTTCCTCCCACAGCTCCATTAAATCAGATTGAGCCTGAAATTCATTCATATTAAGTTGAGATAGGTATTCAGCCAGCACCTATAATTATTATCAACCTCTTGAAGATTGTGCTCCAGATACACCGAGAAGGAATCATTTTTTAGGAAGAGGACGGGGACGAGGGAGAGGCAGGCACAGACCTCCACTCAACAGGTATTAAGTGGGCAGAGATTACCACAGGGATACAGAAAATATGGAAGAGAATGCAGAGCTGGAAGAAAGCTCCAGAGAAAAAAAGAGAAGAAGAGTATGAAGGGACAAGGCATCTTTAATTTAAGCCAAGTAGAATTGACCGAACAAGAGGTCCACATATTGGATTTAGGACTAAAGTGTGCCCCTAAACGACCCATTAACAAATTTAATGTATTCATTGACACACAGAAATATATCAGGAAACTGAATATTAAGAAATAGTTGATGAATAACCCCATTACATCTGTCAGTAATGTTGCTGGTGGTACAAGAATCCCGGATAGTGGACTAAGGAACCACTCTACATGGAACCCCCCGAATTTAAACAATAATTTCATTGAAGCATTTAAAGGCTCGGTGCTAAGATATATAGAAAAGCTAGCCCCTAAAAAAGGGGTAAATTCGAGGTATATTACGGAAGGTATCAAAGGGCTTGAAGATAAGAAGAATGTGATCATCAGGCCAGCGGACAAAGGCGGAGGAGTGGTTGTCCTGGATAGAAGCTTCTACATCAATCAACTGGCGGAGATGTTGTAATACGTATCGGAGACTTAATAAGGACCCCACTAACCAATACAGGAGTGAGCTGAAAACTCTAATAGGATTAAGAGCTAAAAAAGGTGTTTTAAACAAAAAAGAGCGTGCATACCTGGTTCCGAGTGTATGCAGAATACCAGTGATCTACACATTGCCTAAGATCCATAAGAGTCTGGAGAATCCCCCTCCCGCCCTATAGTCAACGGCATAGGGTCAGTAACTGCCAGATTGGGAGAATACTTGGACCTGGCGCTGCAATCAAGTGTTATTACTACTAAGGCTTATCTAAAAGATACAAAGGATCTTTTGTTGTCACTGGAGGGGATCAATCTGAAAACAGGAACTGACACATTTTTAGTCACAGCAGATGTGGCATCATTGTATACTAACATATCCCATGATGATGCAATGTTATCCCTGAACTGGGCTTTAAGTAAAAGGGAGGAGATGCAGATGGAACTAAAGGTTTTTCTGGCAAGTGCTTTGGACTTTTGTCTGAAGCACAACTACTTTTGGTTTCAGAATGCCTTTTATGCCCAGTGCAGTGGAGTTGCTATGGGGGCTAAATTTGCTCCCAGTTTAGCAAATATCTTCATGGCTGAATGGGAAGATAGATTCATCTTTAAGGATAGAAGGCCTGAGCTGCGATTTTATCGCAGGTTTATAGACGACCTGATATTGATATGGGATGGTCCGCAGGCTTCCTTAGAGGAATTCATGAAAGGTCTGAATAACAACAATAATAATATTAAATTGGACTACCATTTGAGCCAGCACGAAATCAACTATCTGGATGTGACTATTTATAGGATTAATGTATCTCTAGCTACTAAGACTTTTTTTAAGCCGACAGACCGCAATAGCTATTTGGCTATCACGAGTGGGCATCATCCGACGTGGCTCAGGAATATTCCTAGGGGAAAGTTCACGCGGATCAGAAGAAACTGTACTACGGAACAACATTTTTTGGAACAATCTGAACAGATTAAAGAGAAGTTCCGACAGAAAGGCTATGACCCCCAACAACTGGAGGGAGAAAGAAGGAGGGTATTACAGACCCCAAGGGAAAGTCTATTTAATGAACAGCCTAAACAATTGAAGATTGATATGAAACGAGAATGGAATATGGTCACAGAGTACCACCAGCAATATCGTGAGGTTGAAGAGATTTTCACCAGACATTGGCATTTGCTTAAGATGGATAAAACCTTGGGCCCAGCTTTGCCAGATAAGCCGGGATTCATATATAGGAAAGCCCCCAGTTTTGGGGATAAAGTAGTAAAGAAGATACTTGACCCCCCTATGAATACAGGAGGATTACAATTGTGGCCGGAGAAGAAAGGCTTTAGAGCCTGTGGTAGGTGTCGGGCATGTAACCTCTCAGGAAACGAAATGAGGACTAGGACTACATTCATGTCTACCAGCAATAATAGAAGACACTATATAGACCAATTCATTACCTGTGAGAGCACGCATGTGGTGTACGTCCTAAGTTGCCCCTGTGGACTAATGTATGTGGGACGAACTAAACGCATGTTAAAAGTGAGGATGGGTGAACATGTAGCGAACATCATCCGAGGCTTCAAAGACCACAGCGTGTCTGCACATTTTAGGGAAGTGCATCAAAGGGATCCCTCTGTACTGCAATTTTGGGGTGTAGAAAAGTTAATACCCAATTGGAGAGGATCCAACAAAGTGCAAAGTGAGGGAAATATCTAAGAAGGAGACCCGGTGGATACAGCTTTTAGACACCCTCAGTCCGAACGGTTTGAACATCGAGTTGGACTTAAATTGTTTTATTAGTAATGCATAATCCCTTAAATAATTTTACCAATTAATTTTATCAAATGATCTTAACCTTAATACACAATTCTATGTTAGGGATGTGTGTGGGGCTTTTTATTGAATTTTATTGATTTTTATGCTAACTATCATGGAATATAAATTTATTGAAGCACAAATTCATCAATTATTTACCTATTAAATTTTCTCCAATTTCTTAAAAATATTTAGTTATATTTGGATATAGCTAGATTGTTAATATAATGCGATCTAGGGCCATGTTGGTATGTAAATGCAACATTAGGCAAATTAACACAAATAAACACAAATTTGAGGATGATCCTATGCTGGGACTATACATAGTGGACTTGCGATTTTGGTTTATCATACTTTGAATTTACAATTCAGCTTATGGACTCATATATGGATTTTATGTTCAATGCAGATTTGATGTTACTATGGATTTTATTAGAATTTTGTATTTGGTTTTATCTAATGTATACTGAGTTATACAAAATGCTTTGTGCTAAAAGGGTTGCATTTTTTGGATTCAGATTTATATATTTGGACACATTCGCTCCTTTTTGGCCCCTCCGGGTGGTGATTGCGTCCATCTCTCGCCGTAGTTTTTGCCATATTATACAGGATGGGGTAATGGCTCTATGAATCAGCATCCTGCTGAGCCGCCCGGCGAATTGAGGTGGAGGTGATCAAAACCGGAGACACCATCTAGTGGTGTTAGGCTACCACTATATAGGAGGGCTTGGATCGCCGTGTGGCCAGCCCTGTGATCAAGTCGGAAGTGACAAAACGCGTCAGAGTGTGGCCACACGGCGACCCGAGGCGAACATTCGAACCAACGGCTGGGACGTTTAGGATTTGGAGGAGAGGAGCGTTGGATGGCCGAGCGGTAGGAATATCTGGCTAAATGAAACTTGCTGTTTTAAAGTGTTTTTAATGTAAGCGCAATCGGTGCTGTTGAATAAATGTTTACACCTTAAGTGATACACTATGAGGGTCTTTCTTGCTTGTTCCCCATGACTAGAGTTGAGCGAACACCTGGACGTTCGGGTTCTGCTGGTCCGTCCGAACTTCGGGACAAAGTCCGGGTCCGGGTCCGGACGGAACCCGAACGCTCGCACGGACCCTTGTTCGTTCTTTCTGGGAGTATCACATAGTGAATTCCACATTTGTAAATAAGTTGTCGTGGCTAACGCGAATGTAATTTTTGTGAAATTTTGTCGTTCAAAGTAAATCGGTCTATAAGGATGGCGAGCCGGTAGGTTGCGAGGAGAGGAGGTTTAGGATTTGCAGGGTCGGCAACCAAGCTTACAAGCGGAGCCCAGCGGCACACCGGTGTGAGACTGCGCAAAACAGTGAAGGCTGAACTAGTGTCCCGACCGGTGTGCCGCTAGGTTCGGGAGGATATATCACCATCGGATTGTGGTGATCTACCACAGAGGCCAAAACTAG
>BLSH010377379.1:0-18203 GCA_018402905.1 Glandirana rugosa | reverse complement strand
TGTGTATAAGAGACAGAGTTTATCGTTCTAAAATCAACTACTACTGCATTAGGGCCAGGTTCCTGTTGGTGCTCTGAGGGAGAGTTTATCATTCTAAAACAAACTACTACTGCATTAGGGCCAGGTTCCTGTTGGTGCTCTGAGGGAGAGATTATTGTTCTAAAACCATTTACTACTGCATTAGGGCCAGGTTCCTGTTGGTGCTCTGAGGGAGAGTTTATCGTTCTAAAACCAACTACTACTGCATTAGGGCCAGGTTCTTGTTGGTGCTCTGAGGGAGAGTTTATCGTTCTAAAACCAACTACTACTGCATTAGGGAGAGGTTCCTGTTGAAGCTCTGAGGGAGAGATTATCATTCTAAAGCCATCTACAACTGCAATAGGGCCAGGTTCCTGTTGGTGTTCTGAGGGAGAGTTTATCGTTGTAAAACCAAGTACTACTGTATTAGGCCAGGTTCCTGTTGGTGCTCTGAGGGAGAGAATATCATTCTAAAACCATCCACTACTGCATTAGGGAGAGGTTCCTGTTGGTGCTCTGAGGTAGAGTTTATCGTTCTAAAACCAACTACTACTGCATTAGAGCCAGGTTCTTGTTGGTGCTCAGAGGGAGAGTTCTAAAACCAACTACTACTGCATTAAGGAGAGGTTCCTGTTGAAGCTCTGAGGGAGAGATTATCATTCTAAAGCCATTTACAACTACAATAGGGCCAGGTTCCTGTTGGTGTTCTGAGTCAGAGTTTATCGTTCTAAAAACAACTACTACTGCATTAGGGCCAGGTTCCTGTTGGTGCTCTGAGGGAGAGATTATAATTCTAAAACCATCTCCTACTGCACTAGTGAGAGGTTCCTGTTGGTGCTCTGAGGGAGAGTTTATCGTTCTTAAACCAACTACTACTGCATTAGGCCATTTTCCTGTTGGTGCTTTGAGGGAGAAATAATCGTTCCAAAACCATCTACTACTGCATTAGGGAGAGGTTCCTGTTGGTGCTCTGAGGGAGAGTTTATTGTTATAAAGCCATCTCCTACTGCATTAGGGAGAGGTTCCTGTTGGTGCTCTGAGGGAGAGTTTATCATTATAAAGCCATCTCCTTCTGCATTAGGGAGAGGTTCCTGTTGGTGCTCTGAGGGAGAGTTTATCGTTTTAAAACCAACTACTACTGCATTAGGGCCAGGTTCCTGTTGGTGCTCTTAGTGAGAGTTTATCGTTCTAAAACCATCCACTACTGCATTAGGGAGAGGTTCCTGTTTAAAAAAAGTCTGGGATTGGGTTCGGTGTTCGGGTATTTTTGGCGCCTTTTCTATAGCTGCTGGGCAGCCAATCAACAAGCTTTTCACTAGTTTGCCCTTAGAAGCCATCACAGCCATGCCTACTAATGGCATGGCTGTGATTGGCCAGTGCATCATGTGACCTAGCCTCTATATGGGGCTGGAGTCACGTAGTGCCACATGTCAGATCGTCTCAGACTAGAGTAGGGAGAGCTTCATGCCGCTGCTGTGAGGGAAAGATTAGCGTTCACTACCATCTCAGACTGCATTAGTGAGACCTTCATTGCGGTCCTGTGAGGGAGACATTAGCGTTCAGAACCATCTTATAGTGCATTAGGGAAACGTTCCTGTTGGTGCTCTGAGGGAGAGATTCTCATTCTAAAACAATCTACTACTGCATTAGGGAAATGTTCCTGTTGGTGCTCTGAGGGAGAGATTCTCATTCTAAAACCATCTATTACTGCATTAGGGAAACGTTCCTGTTGGTGCTCTGAGGGAGAGATTATCATTCTAAAAACATCTACTACTGCATTAGAGAAACGTTCCTGTTGGTGCTCTGGGGGACAGATTATCATTCTAAAACCATCTACTACTGCATTAGGGCAAGGTTCCTGTTGGTGCTCTGAGGGAGAGTTTATCGTTCTAAAACCATCCACTACTGCATTAGGGAGAGGTTCCTGTTGGTGCTCTGAGGGAGAGTTTATCATTCTAAAACCAACTACTACTGCATTAGGGCCAGGTTCCTGTTGGTGCTCTGAGGGAGAGATTATTGTTATAAAACCATTTACTACTGCATTAGGGCCATGTTCCTGTTGGTGCTCTGAGGGAGAATTTATCGTTCTAAAACCATCCACTACTGCATTAGGGAGAGGTTCCTGTTGGTGCTCTGAGGGAGAGTTTATCGTTCTAAAACCAACTACTACTGCATTAGGGCAAGGTACCTGTTGGTGCTCTGAGGGAGAGATTATCGTTCTAAAATCAACTACTACTGCATTAGGGCCAGGTTCCTGTTGGTGCTCTGAGGGAGAGTTTATTGTTGTAAAACCAACTACTACTGCATTTGGGCCAGGTTCCTGTTGGTGCTCTGAGGGAGAGAATATCATTCTAAAACCATCCACTACTGCATTAGGGAGAGGTTCCTGTTGGTGCTCTGAGGGAGAGTTTATCGTTCTAAAACCAACTACTACTGCATTAGGGCCAGGTTCTTGTTGGTGCTCTGAGGGAGAGTTTATCGTTCTAAAACCAACTACTACTGCATTAGGGAGAGGTTCCTGTTGAAGCTCTGAGGGAGAGATTGTCATTCTAAAGCCATTTACAACTGCAATAGGGCCAGGTTCCTGTTGGTGTTCTGAGGGAGAGTTTATCATTCTAAAACCAACTACTACTGCATTAGGGCCAGGTTCCTGTTGGTGCTCTGAGGGAGAGATTATTATTCTAAAACCATCTCCTACTGCATTAGGGAGAGGTTCCTGTTGGTGCTCTGAGGGAGAGTTTATCGTTCTAAAACCAACTACTACTGCATTAGGGCCATTTTCCTGTTGGTGCTCTGAGGGAGAGATTATCGTTCCAAAACCATCTACTACTGCATTAGGGAGAGGTTCCTGTTGGTGCTCTGAGGGAGAGTTTATCGTTATAAAGCCATCTCCTACTGCATTAGGGAGAGGTTCCTGTTGGTGCTCTGAGGGAGAGTTTATCGTTATAAAGCCATCTCCTTCTGCATTAGGGAGAGGTTCCTGTTGGTGCTTGGAGGGAGAGTTTATCATTTTAAAACCAACTACTACTGCATTAGGGCCAGGTTCCTGTTGGTGCACTTAGTGAGAGTTTATCGTTCTAAAACCATCCACTACTGCATTAGGGACAGGTTCCTGTTTAAAAAAAGTCTGGGATTGGGTTCGGTGTTCGGGTATTTTTGGCGCCTTTTCTATAGCTGCTGGGCAGCCAATCAACAAGCTTTTTACTAGTTTGCCCTTAGAAGCCATCACAGCCATGCCTACTAATGGCGTGGCTGTGATTGGCTAGTGCATCATGTGACCCAGCCTCTATATGGGGCTGGAGAAACGTAGCGCCACGTGTCAGATCGTCTCAGACTAGAGTAGGGAGAGCTTAATGCCGCTGCTGTGAGGGAAAGATTAGCGTTCACTACCATCTCAGACTGCATTAGTGAGACCTTCATTGCGGTCCTGTGAGGGAGACATTAGCGTTCAGAACCATCTTATAGTGCATTAGGGAAACGTTCCTGTTGGTGCTCTGAGGGAGAGATTCTCATTCTAAAACCATCTACTACTGCATTAGGGAAACCTTCCTGTTGGTGCTCTGAGGGAGAGATTCTCATTCTAAAACCATCTATTACTGCATTAGGGAAACGTTCCTGTTGGTGCTCTGAGGGAGAGATTATCATTCTAAAAACATCTACTACTGCATTAAGGAAACGTTCCTGTTGGTGCTCTGAGGGAGAGATTCTCATTCTAAAACCATCTACTACTGCATTAGAGAAACATTCCTGTTGGTGTTCTGAGGGACAGATTATCGTTCTAAAACCATCTACTACTGCATTAGGGCCAGGTTCCTGTTGGTGCTCTGAGGGAGAGTTTATCGTTCTAAAACCATCCACTACTGCATTAGCGAGAGGTTCCTGTTGGTGCTCTGAGGGAGAGTTTATCGTTCTAAAACCAACTACTACTGCATTAGGGAGAGGTTCCTGTTGAAGCTCTGAAGGAGAGATTATCATTCTAAAGCCATCTACAACTGCAATAGGGCCAGGTTCCTGTTGGTGTTCTGAGGGAGAGTTTATCGTTGTAAAACCAACTACTACTGCATTAGGGCCAGGTTCCTGTTGGTGCTCTAAGGGAGAGAATATCATTCTAAAACCATCCACTACTGCATTAGGGAGAGGTTCCTGTTGGTGCTCTGAGGGAGAGTTTATCGTTCTAAAACCAACTACTACTGCATTAGGGCCAGGTTCCTGTTGGTGTTCTGAAGGAGAGTTTATCGTTCTAAAACCAACTACTACTGCATTAGGGCCAGGTTCCTGTTGGTGCTCTGAGGGAGAGATTATTATTCTAAAACCATCTCCTACTGCATTAGGGAGAGGTTCCTGTTGGTGCTCTGAGGGAGAGATTATCGTTCCAAAACCATCTACTACTGCATTAGGGAGAGGTTCCTGTTGGTGCTCTGAGGGAGAGTTAAAGCCATCTCCTACTGCATTAGGGAGAGGTTCCTGTTGGTGCTCTGAGGGAGAGTTTATCGTTATAAAGCCATCTCCTTCTGCATTAGGGAGAGGTTCCTGTTGGTGCTCTGAGGGAGAGTTTATCATTCCAAAACCATCTACTACTGTATTAGGGAGAGGTTCCTGTTGGTGCTCTGAGGGAGAGTTTATCGTTATAAAGCCATCTCATACTGCATTAGGGAGAGGTTCCTGTTGGTGCTCTGAGGGAGAGTTTATCATTATAAAGCCATCTCCTTCTGCATTAGGGAGAGGTTCCTGTTGGTGCTTTTAGTGAGAGATTATCGTTCCAAAACCATCTACTACTGCATTAGGGAGAGGTTCCTGTGTGTGCTCTGAGGGAGAGTTTATCGTTATAAAGCCATCTCATACTGCATTAGGGAGAGGTTCCTGTTGGTGCTCTGAGGGAGAGTTTATCATTTTAAAACCAACTACTACTGCATTAGGGCCAGGTTCCTGTTGGTGCTCTTAGTGAGAGTTTATCGTTCTAAAACCATCCACTACTGCATTAGGGATAGGTTCCTGTTGGTGCTCTGAGGAAGAGTTTATCGTTCTAAAACCAACTACCACTGTATTATGGCCAGGTTCCTGTTGGTGCTCTGAGGAAGAGTTTATTGTTCTAAAACCAACTACTACTGTATTATGGCCTGGTTCCTGTTGGTGCTCTGAGGGAGAGTTTATTGATATAAAGCCATCTCCTACTGCATTAGGGAGAGGTTCCTGTTGGTGCTGTGACGTGGAGATTATTGTTCTAAAATCATCTCATACTGCAGTAGGGACAGGTTCCTGTCGGTGCTGTGAAAGACAGATTATCGTTCTAAAATCATCTCATACTGGTGTAGGGATAGGTTCCTGCTGCTGGTGTGAGCGGTGCATTTCTTGCATAAAAATCAAAAGTGCATCTACAATTTCTATGTTTCTATGTTTCATTTTCTTTTTTTTTTTAAAAATAAGAATAATAATTTATTATTCTTTTTTTTGTATTAATAAATAGTGCTACATAGTACATTTGTGTCCAGAATGAGGAGAGCGTCAAATAAGGGACGTGGGGGTGGTCGTGGTGCTGCTGGTGTTGGTGGTGTTGCTGAAGCTCCTGTTGCAAGGAGACAATAAACAAAGAGAAGGCGCCTCTAAATGCAGAAAGTTTTATTACAATAAAATATGCACAGGATGATTACACTCACAGATTGGAAATCCTAGGAGAGCGTGTCCGCACTTTTGTCTGCGGATAGACATATGTGGATAGCAGTGTCTATTTTCTGCGGGTCTCTGTGTGCTGGTCGTCCGTGGGAGGGAAGTCCATCGATCGGGGCGACCGCCTGCGGACGTTTCTGTGTAATTCCCCTCGTGGCAGTAGAGATGGTGAGGAAATCCCAGGATCCGCGCGCACAGCGTCCCGCGTCACTGGTGTGCGACGCGTTTCAGAGTCTGCAGGCCTGCGATGTGTGGAGCAGGCGCACTCTTTCATCAGGCAGTAGAGTGACGGGAGAAGAGCTCACTGCTATATGTGGGAGAAGGGGGAGGGGGGAGGGAAAAAGGAAGATGGGGCCTGGGGATGCCATCTAGCGGCTGAACATAGGTATAACATGGTAAAAACAATATGGATTGTGCAATACAGGTTTAAATATAGCACATTAAAAGAACACATTGAGAAAGCTGATGGTACCCTGATAAGTACAGAAAAAACAATCAAAGAAATATGCTTTGTATCTCCAAGTTAAAATAAAGGAGGGGGACGTAAAATTAATAATATATAGTAAATAAAAGGAGAGGTTACATGCATAGGTAATTGCTAGATACTATAATATATAGTGAATAAAGGGAGAGGTTATATGCATAGGTAATTGCTAGATACATATTAGACATATTTTTTCAATAGGTGTGGTTATGAATAGGAATAAATAAACCATTCAGCAAATACGAATTATGTATGAGGTAAGACATGTAAAAAAGTAATAAAATTGGTCTGAAAGGTATTGAATGTAAAGTATGGAATATGAATTGTACTTTACATTCAATACCTTTCAGACCAATTTTATTACTTTTTTACATGTCTTACCTCATACATAATTCGTATTTGCTGAATGTTTTATTTATTCCTATTCATAACCACACCTATTGAAAAAATATGTCTAATATGTATCTAGCAATTACCTATGCATATAACCTCTCCCTTTATTTACTATATATTATAGTATCTAGCAATTACCTATGCATGTAACCTCTCCTTTTATTTACTATATATTATTAATTTTATGTCCCCCTCCTTTATTTTAACTTGGAGATACAAAGCATATTTCTTTGATTGTTTTTTCTGTACTTATCAGGGTACCATCAGCTTTCTCAATGTGTTCTTTTAATGTGCTATATTTAAACCTGTATTGCACAATCCATATTGTTTTTACCATGTTATACCTATGTTCAGCCGCTAGATGGCATCCCCAGGCCCCATCTTCCTTTTTCCCTCCCCCCTCCCCCTTCTCCCACATATAGCAGTGAGCTCTTCTCCCGTCACTCTACTGCCTGATGAAAGAGTGCGCCTGCTCCACACATCGCAGGCCTGCAGACTCTGAAACGGGTCGCACACCAGTGACGCGGGACGCTGTGCGCGCGGATCCTGGGATTTCCTCACCATCTCTACTGCCACGAGGGGAATTACACAGAAACGACCGCAGGCGGTCGCCCCGATCGATGGACTTCCCTCCCACGGACGACCAGCACACAGAGACCCGCAGAAAATAGACACTGCTATCCACATATGTCTATCCGCAGACAAAAGTGCGGACACGCTCTCCTAGGATTTCCAATCTGTGAGTGTAATCATCCTGTGCATATTTTATTGTAATAAAACTTTCTGCATTTAGAGGCGCCTTCTCTTTGTTTATTGTATTCTAGTGTTGTGGCTTGGCTTACCCACAGAAGAGCTGCCGATCTGCAGTCCCTTCCCCTGGACAAACCCCAACCCTTGCAGACCCACTGCTTGGCCTTGCGCCTATTTCTCTATCTCTACTGTTGCAAGGAGAGGACGTGGTCGATCTGTGCCAGCTACACGCACAAGTGAAACACCTTCCTCAAGTAGCCGACAGAACCTTCAACATTATATGGTAGGCCCTAATGCCGCTCAACGAAGGGTGAGGCCAGAACAAGTACAGGCGATAGTAGATTGGGTGGCTGACAATGCCTCCAGTTCCTTCACATTGTCTCCCATCCAGTCCCTTGATGAAAGCTCAGAGTTAGCACCTGAACCCCATGGCCATCTGTCTTTCACCTGAGCCCCTTGTAAATCAGCCAAGCAGTCTGAGCCCCAAGTCATGCAGCAGTCTCTTATGCTTTTTGATGACTCTGCTGCTGTGATTTCCGTGAGTCATCCACATAGCCCTGGCCCAGACGTGGAAGACATTGAGTGCACTGATGCCCAACCACTTCTGGTTCATGTGAGGACATGAAAACACCACGGCAGCATGTCTGTGATGATGATGACGAAACACAGGGGCCAACTGCTGCGGCTTTCTACAGTGTGCAGACTGACAAGGAGGGCAGTGGTGAAGGGTGGGTGGAAGATGATGTGGAGGATGATGAGGTCCTAGACCCCACATGGAATGAAGGTCATGCGATTGACGTGTGCAGTTTGGAGGAAGAGGTGGTGGTCGCACAGAGGCGCCAGCACAGCAAAAGAGGAAGCAGGTTGCAAACGCGAAGTGAGCGTCCCCTAGACAGTATGCCTGCTACTACCCACCGCTCCCAGGGACCTAGCACACCAAAGGCAGCTCAAAGGCATTCCCCGGAATGACAGTTCTTCAGACAATGTGCTGACTACAAGACACAAGTGGTTTGCACACTGTGCAATGAGAGGCTGAAGCGAGGCACAAATGTTGTAAACCTGAGCACAACCTCCATGACCAGGCATCTAAATGCAAAGCACTTGCTGCAGTGGAATAAGTACCTCAAAATCCAAGAAAGGTCTCGGCCTCCTCCTGCTTCCTCTTCTGCTGCTGCCTCTGCCTCTTCCTCCACCTCTACAGTGCCAGTGGCACATGCCTTCCAGCAAACAGACACTGTGACAGCAACGCCACCATGTTCCCCACCGTCCCCAAGCATTTCCACACGGTCCCATGGAAGCTTACAGCTCTCCATCTCCCAAACACTGGAGAGAAAGAGGAAGTACCCCCCCAGGAGGAAAGCCTGTCTGACGTCACCCACTGTCCTCCACACATGCTGCCTGGCTGATCTCCCACATGGTCTGAGTGGCTATTTCGTTCTAATGCGGTTTTTATTCCACTTTTATGCAATCCTCAAGACATCTGTATGTAAGTGCATTTGAATAAATACTACTTCCTTTAGTTGAAACGGTGTGCACTTAGATTTCCTCCTCTCTTTTTGGCTATGCACTCTCGGCATTGATGTGGATGAGAACGCCCTACCTGGTCTCACCTACGGTTACTCAGTCTCCATCATCATAGGACTTTCAGTCCTGCTTAACCCCTTGTGGGTATGCGTGTTTGACCCTCTAGTGGAACTGGGGTCAAACATTAAGTTGAGGGAGTGTGCCAGCTGGTGAAGGGAGAGCACCTTTTCAATGTGATGCATGCATACATAGAGGACTGTCTTCTTTACTAAACCACTATCTGGAAACAGCATATGTTTTTGAACTTCCTTCTATACCTCATTTGCATGTTAAATAGACTATGACTGTTGTATTATTATAATTTTGCGCTGCATCCTATTTTTTTCATAGTTTGATTGTGGGTTGGTGATTCCCTTGATGCAAGGCTGCAATCATTCTCTATATCTTTATTGATTAGGCAGCACTGATTTTGTGTATACTTTCTAAGTACCCCCCACCCACCCGCGATCCCTGGCCCTGAATGCCAGCATTTCAAAATTCCTGGCCTTTGAAATGCTGTCATTCCGTCTGGTGGACACGGACAGTTTTAAAAACCTGATGGCTGTGGCTGTACCACAGTACATGGTTCCCAGCTGCCACTACTTCCAGATGAGCTATCCCTTCCCTGCACAAACAAGTCGGGGGCGAGATCAAGTGTGCACTGCGCAACACCATCTGTGGCAAGCTCCACATAACCACTGATACGTGGACCAGTAAGCACGGGCAGAGACGCTATATCTTGCTAACTACACACTGGGCAAATGTAGTGGCGGGTGGGCCTGATGCGGCTAGCAGTTTGGCACATGTCCTTCCGCCACCGAGGATTGCAGGGCATTTCTCTTTGCCTCCTGCTGCCTCCTCCTCCTACTGCGCTTACTCCTCCTCCTCCTCTACCACCTCCTCATCCGCTCAGTGTAACAGCTTCACCACCAACTTCAGCACATCCTGGGGGAAACGACAGCAGGCTGTTTTAAAACTGATATGTTTGGGGGATAAACCCCACACTGTGCAGGAGCTGTGGACGGGCATTGAACAACAGACCGATGAGTGGTTGTTGCCACTGAGCCTCAAGCCCGGCCTGGTGGTGTGCGATAATGGGCGAAATCTGGTAGCAGCTCTGGGCCTAGACGGTTTGTCGGATGAGGAGGACGAGGATGATGATGAGGAGGAGGAGGAACTGTGTTCACAGCAGGGTGGCACCCAACGCAGCTCGTGGGCATCACTGGAGCGTGGCTGGGGGGATACAGAGGACACAGATGATACACCTCCCACAGAGGACAGCTTGTCTTTGCCTCTGGGCAGCCTGGCACACATGAGTGACTACATGCTGCAGTGCCTGCTCAATGACAGCCGAGTTGCCCACATTTTAACTTGTGCTGATTACTGGGTGGCCACCCTGCTGGATCCCCATTACAAGGACAATGTGCCGTCCTTAATTCCCTCACTGGAGTGTGATTGGAAGATGCGCGACTACAAGCGCACTCTGGTAGACGCGCTGCTGAGGGCATTCCCAAATGACACCGGGGGCTCAGTGGAAGCACAAGGCGAAGGCAGAGGAGGAGGAGGAGGAAGAGGTCACCAATGCAGCTGTGGCACCGCTAGCATCTCAGAAGGCAGGGTTAGCATGGCCAAAATGTGGAAAAGCTTTGTCAGCAGCACGCCACAACAAACAGCGCCACCAGCTGATAGGCAACGTCTTAGCAGGAGGCAGCATTTCAGCAACATGGTGGAACAGTATGTGTGCACACGCCTAGACATACTGACTGATGGTTCTGCCCCATTCAACTTCTGGGTCTCCAAATTGATCACATGGCCTGAGCTTGCCCTTTATGCCTTGGAGGTGCTGGCCTGCCCTGCAGCCAGAGTATTGTCTGAAAGTGTGTTTAGCACGGCAGGGGGCGTTATCACAGACAAGTGCAGCCGCCTGTCCACAGCCAACGTGGACAAGCTAACATTTATTAAAATGAACCAGGCATGGATCCCACAAGACTTGTCTGTACCTTGTGCAGAATAGACATTTAGACCGGCCTCACACAGCCATTGGTATACTTGTTTTTTGTTAATATTTCTTAATATTTTTGGGGCTACCCCAATTAGAAAAAACAAACAAACAAATAACAGTGTTGGCTACCTCCTCCTCCCCCTCCACCACCGCCACTTCCGCCTACGGTCACGGCCTAGTCAACCTCTAGACTCCTACTCCACATCCACCTCCTCCCATTTTTATTTTTTTATGTGATTTTAAGTTATTTCCCTATCCACATTTGTTTGTTGGGCACTTGTCTTACTCTTACCCCCATTTTGCTTCATTTTGCAGCCCTCTAGCCCTTTCCAGGACTTTTTTACAGCCATTTTTGTGCCAAAAGTTTGGGTCACCATTGACTTCAATGGGGTTCGGGGTCCGGGGTCAAGTTCGAGTCAAGTTCGGTACCGAACCCAAACTTTTCCGCGAAGTTCGGCCGAACAAGACAAACCCGAACATCCAGGTGTCTGCTCAACTCTAGTGTACAGGCCGTGATGTGACAGAGCTCTTGCTACACACAACCAGTCAGCACCATGCGGAAACCATGCCTCAATACTGTGTGGGCGGGATGAAGCCAGTGGAAAGGAAAGACAGATTGTGGTGGTAGGGGACTCAATTCTTAGAAACACAGAGAGGACAACCTGTCTGTCACGTACCTGGTGATGGAGTAGACAGGAAGTTCCAGAGCACAGGGGGCACAAGGGCTGGAAGGAATGCAGATGATGTTGTGAGGATCCTCCAGGAGCTTGTGCAAGGCAAAATATTGGTGATGCAGGCCGGGTCAGTAGCAGACGGGCAAGTGCGGTACAAAAGAAGCAGGCAAGCGGGTAGTCGGGTACAGGCAGGGTCGTTAACAGGCGGGCAGCAGAACTACAAAGGGATCAGGCAGAAGAGTCATCATAGGCAAGCTGAGGGTCAGTGCAGGCAGAGTTCAAACAAGGTTAGGCAAGCTGGGTCACAGGTACAGGAAGTCTTGGAAGCAAAGTCCCAGAACACACTGGGAATACTGTAGAACCGACAGCACTGGTTGCAGGAGCCATTTGACACCAATGCCGGAACATACGCGCGCGCACAAGTGCGCACAAGCATGCACAGGCGCACGCACACATGCACAAGCGCGCACACACGCTACATGCGCCTGTGCACAGGCCTCCAGACCCATGTTCCAGAGACACTAGTCATTTCCTGACATTGCCCCCCCAAGGGGCAGCCTCCTGATGCCCAAATGGGACAACTTTTCAGGATGGTCTCAATTGAAAGCCTTAATTAGTTCCTCCGCATGGAAGTTCGTTTTTGGTTCCCAAGGGCTTTCCTTGGGGCCATAGCCCTTCCATTTGACTAGATACTGGAAGCCACCACCTCTCCTCCTGAAATCCAGGATGGATTCTACCTCAAATTCCTCCATCCCATCAACCAGTACTGGTGCAGGGATGGATGCAAAATGACTCAGGCAACTCCAGTTCATATGCCACCTCGTTAATTTTCCTCTTGATAGGGAAAGGCACCAAGAATCTTGGACCAAGTTTCTTGGACGGGCATGCCAGTCTCAGATTGATAGTGGATAGCCATACTTGACTGCCCGGTTCCAAGTTTAACTCGCCACGTCTCTTCTTGTCATAAGCCTCCTTGTTGGCAGCCTGTGTTCGTGCCATCGTTTCCTGTAAAAGTTTATTATTGGAGTTGAAGAAATCCAATAAGTCAGCCACAGCTGGCACCGAACTCTCAGGACAGGCTTTGGACAAAAAGGCAGGGTGGAATCCATAATTGGCAAAGAATGGTGACTGTTGAGTGGCAGAGTGGACAGAGTTATTGTATGCGAACTCAGCCAGCGGTAGGAGTGTAATCCAGTCATCCTGGGTGAAAGAAGAAAAACAACGCAGGTACTGCTCCAGCATTTGGTTTGTACGTTTCGTCTGGCCGTTCATCTGGGGGTGATAGGCAGAGGACAAGGCCAGCCCAATCCTCAGAGACCTACACAGGGATCTCCAGAATTTGGAAGTAAATTGTACTCCACGGTCGAACATCATGAAGTCCATGCATATGTGACTCCAAGGCCTCTCCGGGACGGGCAGTGGTTTAAGGAGGCCCTGTGACTGAGTTTTGCTACCCTTACATAGCGTTTGCAGTCCCTTACTACTTGAGGCCACCAGAATGTACGCTGTAAAAACTCGGATGTCTTGCTTACCCCGAAGTGCCCAGCGAGTCGGTGGTCGTGGCAGAGGTCTAGAACTGAGGTTCGTAAGTTCTCTGGCATGAAGGTCCTGTGCTTGTTTCAGAGTAACCCGTCTTTGAGCTGTAGAGGGGTTCTGGGAAGGGGGTTTGCCCACATGGAAGCTTGTCAAATCTGTGACAGCACATCCTTTTGTAACAACAAGAAACTTCCGGAAGGCAGGATGGTATCGTGGGATACCGGGGTTCCGGGTGCATTGAACATGCGCAAAAGGAAGCCCGGCTTGGTGTTCTTCGACCCGAGCCTGTAAGTGATGTGGAAAGTGAATCGGGCCAAGAACAGTGCCCACCTGGCTTGTCGTGGTTTCAGCCTTTTAGCAGTCCTCAAATTTTCGAGGTTCTTGTGGTCCGTGTAAATGAGGATTTAATGAGCTGCTCCTTCTAACAGGTACCGCCATTCCTCTAATGCTAATTTAATGGCCAAAAGTTCATGGTCGCCCACATCATAGTTTTTCTCGGCAGATGATAGTTTGTGAGAAAAGAATGCTACCGGATGCAGCAGCGCTCTGGTACCTTGTCTTTGAGAGAAAATTGCCCTGACCTCTACCTCAGATGCATCGACTTCCAGAATGTAAGGGAGAGCTGGATCCAGGTGCTTTAGAATAGGTGCGGAAGTGAACAGTTCCTTGAGCTTTTCAAAAGCCGTTTGTGCCTCAGGAGACCAGTGGAACGAGGTACCCTGTTTGGTTAATTGGGTGATGGGCGAGATTATGGAGGAGAACCCCCGAATAAACTTCCTATAAAAGTTTGCCAATCCAACGAAGCGCTGGATTCCCTTTTTATCAGCCGGAGCTGACCAGTCCGAGATGGCAGAGACTTTTTGGGGGTCCATCTTGACATCTCCAACAGAAATGATGAGTCCAAGAAATTGTATGCTGCGCTGCTCAAACTCGCACTTTTCAGGCTTAGCATAAAGACCGTGCTGGCGGAGGCGACCCAGTACCCTTTTTACATGGTTGCGATGAAGCTCCAGGGAAGGAGAAAAGATCAGGATGTCATCCAGGTAAGCAATGACAAAGAGGTCGAGGAAGTCCCTGAAGATATTGTTTATAAAGTGCTGGAACGTGGCAGGAGCGTTGCATAGACCAAACGGCATTACTAAGTACTCGTTATGACCGAAGCGGGTACAGTAGGCCGTCTTCCATTCATCGCCTTCCCTGATCCGTACCAGATTGTAAGCTCCCCGGAGGTCCAATTTGGTGAAGACGGTGGTCGTCCACAAGCGTTGAAATAACTCCAGTACTAGAGGAAGAGGGTAACGGTTCTTAACCGTAACTTTATTGAGTTCCCGGTAGTCTATGCATGGGCGCAGCGTATGCTCCTTCTTTTCCACAAAAAAGATACCCAGTGAGGTGGACGGATGAAAGAACCCCTTGCTGAGATTCACATTGATGTACAATTTGAGTGTGCTGAGTCCAAGTTCCATAACCGGATAAATCCTTCCGAAAGGGATTTCAGCACCGGGAAGAAGCTCTATGGGGCAGTCGTACTGCCTATGGGGAGCAAGGACCTCAGTCCCCTTCCTACTAAAAACATCCAGGAAAGCATGGTAGACACTGGGGACTGCCTGGTGGACATCAGGCTCCGGGTCAAGGTCCATGCATAATAGGGCAGGATCCACTCCGGGAGTCCTGGGGAGACAGCGCTTATGGCAGTACTGTGATTGGAACTGGATGTTCCCTGTATTCCAGTAGATGGTGGGATTATGGGCCTGGAGCCATTGTAGGCCAAGGATGACAGGGAAGAGGGGAGAGGCGATGGCATCAAGAGTGAGGAGCTCTTGGTGGCCTCTGACCATTGTAGTGGTCAGGGGAGCGGTCTCTTGTGTGACCAGACCAGATTCTATAGTCGTTCCATCAGCCAGGTGCACATGGTCGTAAAAGCATCCCATGTTGTGCAGCAAAAGATAAGTCCACAAAACAGCTGCAGGCACCAGAATCGATAATGTCATGGGCAGGAATAGTCCTTCCAGGGAGCTGTAGGAGTATGGAGAAGGTGAGGTGAGCAGCGTTGCTAGGTACAGGTTGGGAGGAGACAGCAAAGCACTTACCCAACTTGGTGGGGCAGGCTCGCATGAAATGCCCAGCTCTCCACAGTAGAGGCAGAGGCCCAGGCTTCTTCTGCGCTGTCTCTCTTGAGGGGTCAGCCCCAAGTGCATTACCCCCCGCTGCTTTGGTTCTGACTGCATCAGAGGAGGAGAGGTGGGTATGGTGGAGCCAACAATAGAAGCACTTGGAAAGCTGGAGGCATGAGGTAGCATCTCTCTGAGGTGCCGATCGATCTGAATGATTAGATCGATAAGTCTTTCCAGTCTAGCCAAAACTGGTGGCAGAGAGCTGCCTCATTCCAGGCTGTGTCAATGCTCCAACACCTGAACTCCAACGCATAATCCCCCGCCGGGCGGCGGCCTTGCCGGAGGGCATGAATTGCAGCATTCGCAGTGGCCACCTGGTGCAGATCTTCATATAACTGGGACATTGCCGGGAAGAAAGGAGAAAGAGAGACTTCAGGCACCAGGAGTCGGTGGGCCCACATCTGGGGCTCATCTTGCAGCAGGGAGATTACCAGCCCCACCTTTGTGGCTTCCAGGGAGAAGGTGCAAGGCTGTAGGCTGAGATACAGTTCACAGGCGCTACAGAATGCCCGGAATTTCCTACAGTCCCCTGAGAATCGTTCAGGCATGGGAACTGTGGGTTCCAAGGGGAAAGTGACCATGGATTCAGTGTGGAGCCAGCAGACCCCAGATGGGACTGGTGAAGAGAACTCCAGGACACGGGCTTCCAGCCGGATGTATCCTGCTTGCAGGTTTCGGATAGCTTGAGAGAGACCATCTAAGTGCTGACAAAGTCCATGTAATGGAGAGGGCCCTGCTCAGACTCAGACATGGCTGTCCGTTTCTGTCACATACCTGGTGATGGAGTATGACTATGCAGTGGGCAACCTCTCTTACGGCCCTGGTTCGGGAACCCCTGGTAGAGTAAACAGGAAGTTCCAGAGCACAGGGGGGCACGAGGGCTGGAAGGAATGCAGATGATGTTGTGAGGATCCTCCAGGAGCTTGTGCAAGGCAGAAAATTGGTGATGCAGGCTGGATCGGTAGCAGGCGGGCAAGTGCAGTACAGAAAGAGCAGGCAAGCGGTTAGTCGGGTACAGACAGGGTCATTAATAGGTGGGCAGCAGACGTACAAAGGGATCAGGCAGAAGAGTCATCATAGGCAAGCTGAGGGTCAGTGCAGGCAGAGTTCAAACAAGATTAGGCAAGCCGGGTCACAGGTACAGGAAGTCCTGAAAGCAAAGTCACAGAACACACTGGAAATGCTGTAGAACCGACAGCACTAGTTGCAGGGTACTGCCCGCTTAAATGGGCTGTTTGGCCCAATGCCGGTGCACACGTGCACGCACAAGCGCACAGGCATCCAGACCCGTGTGCCAGAGACAACAGTCGTTTCCTGACACTGTCACAAAGACCTGACATGCCGAACTGTATGCTGTTTATCGCGCGCTCGGGTTCGAAACATCACAGATCAGGTGGACAGATTACTGGGAGGGGCTGGGGAAGACCCAGCTGTCATGGTGCACATTGGTGCCAATGACAAAGTTAGAGGAAGGTGGAGCGTCCTAAAAAAAGATTTTAGGGATCTAGGAGCAAATTGAAGACTAGGACCTCCAAGATAGTATTTTCAGAAATACTACCGGTACCTCGCGCCACGCCAGAGTCAGCGGGAGCTTAGTGAAGTTAACAAGTGGCTGAGGAGCTGGTGTAGAAAGGGGGGTTTTGGGTACCTGGAGAACTGGGCCGATTTCTCAATCGGCTACGAGCTCTTTCGAAGGGACAGACTGCACCTAAATGGGGAAGGTGCAGACCGGCTGGGAATGAGGATGGCCGGCAAGCTAGAGGGGCTTTTAAACTAGGCAATGGGGGGAGGGTCTAGACTTAGAAATAGCCAGAGTGAAACAAAGTTCACAGGGAAGCATTGGGGGGCAACAGTGGTAGGCCAAATGAAGAACCTAAATCTGAGGTAAGTAGTGCAACAAATCCTGTATGCAACCGAGAAATACCCAACAAGACCAGTAGACTTTAGAAAAAACTACGTGACTTGTTCACTAATGCCAGGAGTCTGGCAGACAAGATGGGAGAACTAGAGCTGCTACTGTATGAAGAGGAGTTTGATTTTGTGGGAATTTCAGAGACCTGGTTTAATAGCTCTCATGGTTGGCTAGCTACCATTCAGGGGTATTCCCTATATTGCAGGGATAGGGAGGGCAAAAAAGGGGGAGGGGTATGCCTGTATATAAAAAATTAAGTACAAGTAAATGTGAGGGATGACATTACTAGTGGATCAAGGGAGGAGGTGGAATCCTTATGGGTAGAGCTACAAAAGGAAGACACCAAAGGGAAAGTAATACTAGGAATATGCTATAGGCCCCCTAACCAGAGGGAAGAGGGGGAGGCGGACCTCCTGTCACAGTTTGGAACTGTGGCAAAGATGGGAAGTGTCATTATAATGGGGGATTTTAATTATCCAGATATAGACTGGGTGGAAGGTACTACCCACTCAGCTAAGGCTCGACATTTCCTAAATGTCCTGCAGGACAATTTCATGGGTCAGATGGTAAATGTACCAACTAGGAAAAAAGCCTTATTAGACCTTCTGATTACTAACAACACAGACTTGATCACAGATGTGGAAGTAAGGGGCAATCTAGGAAATAGCAGGTCAAAAAGTTTCAGTGCAAGTCACACAAACAGGAAACATAAGGGGAATACAAAAACACTGAATTTTAAGAGAGCCAACTTCCATAAACTACGCTCCTTGCTGGAAGATGTTAATTGGGATAAAATTCTAGGAACAAAGAACATGGAGGAAAAATGGGAGTGCTTCAAAGACATACTAAACAAAGGTATTAGCCAATGTATCCCAATAGGAAATAAGTTTAGAAGAGCTAATAAAAACCAGGGTGGCTTGGTGGGGCGTGGCCTGGCGTCAGCAAGGACGGACGCACTTCTCTGGAGCTCGAGAGCGGCCCGAGACAATCATCAGCCATCCTGCCGCGGGAGGAAGGGGTGAGACTTACAGAC
>BLSH010377369.1:530775-542039 GCA_018402905.1 Glandirana rugosa | reverse complement strand
ACATGTGAGGTATCGCCGCGTACGTTAGAGCGAGAGCAATAATTCTAGCACTAGACCTCCTCTGTAACTCTAAACATGTAACCTGTAAAAAATTTTAAAGTGTCGCCTATGTAGATTTTTAAGTACCAAAGTTTGGCGCAATTCCACGAGTGTTCGCAATGTTAAAGCATGACATGTTGGGTATCAATTTACTCGGCCTAACATCCTCTTTTACAACATACAAAAAAATTGGGCTAACTTTACTGTTTTGTATTTTTTTAATTCACTAAACTGTTTCTTTTCCAAAAAAAACGCGTTTGAAAAATTCCTGCGCAAATATCGTGTGATATAAAAAGTTGCAATGATTGCCATTTTATTCCCTAGAGTACCTGCTAAAAAAACATATATAATGTTTGGGGGTTCTGAGTATTTTTCTAGCAAAAAAATGATGATTTTTACATGTAGGAGAGGAGTGTCAGAAATGGCCCGGTAAGGAAGGGGTTAAAAACCAGGAGCAGTGCCGTGTCAAGCTGACCAAGATTTTCCATCGACGTCAATTTTAAAAACCAGGAGCAGTGCCGTGTCAACCTGACTAAGATTTACCATTGATGTCAATGTTAAAAACCAGGAGCAGTGCTGTGTCAAGCTGACCAAGATTTTCCATTGACCTCAATGTTAAAAACCAGGAGCAGTGCCGTGTCAAGCTGCTCATTATAACAGCGGTAAATCCCCGCTGAAACTAGCGATGGCATCTGAAGTTGGCACTGAGTGCCACCCATGTTGGGCACTGTGCCCCTCACCTGGTGGTCTAGGTTGGGCTCCCTGGTGGTCTAGGAACGGCTCCCTGGTGGTCAGGGTCAGCTCCCTGGTGGTCCTGGGTGAGTACATACTTGGACGGGCTCCCTTGTGGTTTAGGGTGGCGATCCTAGGGGGGGCTGCGCTGATAAACAATCAGCACAGACCCCCCCTCATCAGGAGAGCAGCTCTCTACTCAGGTTTGCAGACGCGAGTAGTGGAAAAGCCGCTTTGCCTGTTTACACCGTGACCAGCCGTGATTGGTCACTGCTGATCACATGGTAAAGAGCTTCCGATGGAAGCTCTGTACCGAGATCCATAATGCTGTGAGTCAGACTGACCCTTCGCACCACCGATCGCCACGATGCGCGCCCCTGCAGGAGCGCACTGGCATGTTATCCTGCTGGACGTCAAATGATTTCCAGTAAGGATAACTGAACCCCTTCCCGGCCGTCATTCTGCATACGGCAGTAGGGAAGGGGTTAAAAAAAAGTCCCTGACCCTGACCTGAGTTTCCAAAAAAGCAGTGGCTGAAAAAAAAGCATAGGATGTGAAGTTGTCCCATAGGAATCCATGTACCAATTAAGGTCCGCCCTATAGCAGTTTTACTGATATATATATATAGGGCTGGTGCAAGGATTTTTGACACCCTAGGCAAAACCTCATTTTGCCACCCCATTGGCTCCACCCCTGACTCCACCCCCTTCGTCCTGCCCATCTGACAGGAGGTGGCGCTATGCAGGAAGCTTCGGGATGGAGCAGCTGCCTGAGACTAGTTACATTCTGCAGCCTACAGATGCGGAGTGAAACCAGCAGCCGGGCGCCCCTAGGCAGCAGTGCGCCCTAAGCAGCTGCCTAGTTTGCCTAGTGGTAGGACCGGCCCTGTATATATATATACATATTAGTGTCACTGGTCCCCAAAAAGTGTCAGTAAGACCCCTTTCACACCAGTGCCGCCCGAGCATTAGCGGTAAAACGCTACTAAGTTGCGGCTCTTTTAGCGGCGCTTTTGCGCCACTATTCGGCCGCAGCGGCGCGCTTTTAACCCCCCACAAGGGGTTAAAAAGGGGTTAAAAGTGCCGGGTAGTGCCGAAGCGGTGCCCCATTTTTTTCAATGGGCAGGGGCGGTGGAGGAGTGCTGTATACATCGCTCCCTCACGGCCCCAAAGATGCGGCTTGGAGGACTTTTTTTACCGCCCCGCAAGCGCACCGCCCCAGTGTGAAAGCACTGGGGGGAATTGGGGGGGGGGAGTTTTTCAGGTGCCTTAAATGCGCTATTTTTAGCGGTAAAACGCCTGAAAAGCGTTCTGGTGTGAAAGGGGTCTTAGTGTCAAAATGTCCGCCGCAATATCGCAGTCCTGTTATAAGTCGCTGATTACTATTACTAGTAAAAAAATTTAAGATATCCCATAGTTTGTAGACGCTATAACTTTTGCGCAAACCAATCAATATACGCTTATTGGGATTTTTTTTACGAAAAATATGTAGAAGAATACACACCCGCCTAAACTGATGAAGAAATTAGATTTTTTTTTTATTGGGTGCGTTTTAGAGCAGAAAGTAAAAAAAAATTGTTGGGCTTTTTCTGTTTTATAACGCAAAAAATAAAAACCGCAGAGGGGATCAAATACCACCAAAAGAAAGCTCTGTTTGTGGGAAAAAAAGGACGCCAATGTCGTTTGGGTACAACGTCGCACGACCGCGCAATTGTCAGTTAAGGCGACGCAGTGCTGTATCGCAAAATATGGCCTGGTCATGAAGAGGGGGTAAATCTTTTCCGGAGCTGAAGTGGTTTAAAAAAGTCCCTGACCCTTTCCAAAAAAACACAGCGCCTGAAAAAAAAAGCATAGATGTGATTGTGTCCCTTAGGAAATAAGTTAACCACTTCAGCCCCGGAAAGGATTTCCCTCATTAGGACCAGAGCACTTTTTGCGATTCGGCACTGCGTCGCTTTAACTGACAATTGCGCGGTCGTGCGGCGTTGCACCCAAACTAAATTTGCGTCCTTTTTTTCCCACAAACAGAGCTTTCTTTTGGTGGTATTTGATCCCCTCTGCGTCATTTCTGATCGCCGCTATAAACAAAAGAAGAGCGACAAATCCCAAAAAAATATATAAAAAAAACAAATTTATTCATCGGCTTTGGCCGATTTTTTTTCTTCCTCATATTTTTTGTCAAAAAAAATTAGCAATTGCCGTTTATTGATTGGTTTACGCTAAAGTTGCCACGTTTACAAACCATGAGAATTAATTTCCGTCATTTTTACATTTTTTTTTACTAGCGATTTTTATCAGGACTGCGATATTGCAGCGGACATGTCGGACATTTTTGACACTTTTTTGGGACCAATGACGTTTATACAGCGATCAGAAATTTAAATATCCACTGATTACTGTATAAATGTAATTGGCAGTGAAGGGGTTAACCTGCAGGGGGCGCTGTAGGGGGTAACTGTGTTCCCTAGGCGTGTTCTAACTGTGAGGGGGCTGGGCTGCCAGGGGCACCAGAGATCTAACTGATCCCAGTGACAGGGGTCAGTAGATCTCTGACATGCCGCCTGTCAGAATGGGGAACCGTCGTGTTTACTTTGCCGGTTTCCCATTCTTTCCCTCTGGCAGCTCATCGCGGGCACACTCCTCCAGAGTGCGGCGGGCAAGAGAGCTATCGCCCCCTAGCTGCGCGTCCGTGAATCACTGCTTATTCACTGAGATTCACGAGACAGCGCCACATTGTTGCAGTAAAAGTGCTGTAGCCGGTCGGGGACCGGTTAAATGGACTGTAGTGCATTTCTGCAAAAAGCACCAAAAATCGCATAGCTGTGAACTGGGCCTTAGAATACAATGCCATAGTTCCTGGCCAGATGGCATTGGGACTATGCAAAAGACAAAGAAGGGTACCTGTAGTCCTGAGGCTGGTCCGGCAGTAGACAGATGGTAGCAAAATCCTGGCACAGTTCAAGGTCAGAGCAAATACCAAGCAAGCGCAGTTTGATAGCAGTTCCGAGGTCAGGGCAGGTTGCAAACAAGTGCAATCCAATAGAGGGTTCCAGGGTCAGGGCAGGCAGTGGGCAAGCGTAGTCCAGTAAGCAATCCAAAGTCAAGGCAGGTAGCGAGCATGCGCATTCCAAAAACAGTCCCGAGGTCAGGGCAGGTTGCAAACAAGCGTAATGCAATAGACCGCTGCAGGGTCAGAGCAGGGAGCAAGCCAGCATCTTCCAGTAAGCAATCCAAGGTCAAGTTCAAGGGGCAACCCCAAGAGTAAACCGGGTACAAGACAAAGGTGGGCAACAAGGGACCCCCGGGGATAACAGCAGATCCGGGTCAGGCAAGGGACTAGGAAGCAGGCACTGTCCCAGGCTGATGATGTTTAGGTGTCTTCTGCACCAAGGACCAATGTAGTGAGGGTAGCCAGACTCGTTACCCTGCAGCTGGGGGCAACAGCCAGGGAATCTGATGACTCATTACCTTGCAGCTGGGGGCAGGAGCCAGGGGGTCTGATGACTCGTTACCCTGCAGCTGGTGGTAGGAGCCAGGGGGTCTGATGACTCATTACCTTGCAGCTGGGGGCAGGAGCCAGGGGGTCTGATGACTCGTTACCCTGCAGCTGGTGGCAGGAGCCAGGGGGTCTGATGACTCGTTACCCCGCAGCTGGTGGCAGGAGCCAGGGGGTCTGATGACTCGTTACCCTGCAGCTGGTGGGAGAAGCTGGCAGACTGCCTAAAGCAGTGGTTCTCAACTCCGGTCCTCGGGACCCCCCAACAGGCCAGGTTTGCAGGATAACTGAAATACATCACAGGTGATATCATTTGCTGCTCAGTGATTGCAGTGTTCTAGTCTGAATCTCCCCAAGGTAATACTTAAAATCTGGCCTGTTGGTGGGTCCCGAGGACCGGAGTTGAGAACCACTGGCCTAAAGCCTCGTACACACGGGGCGACGATCGTTTACAACAGGTCGTACTAACGACCGTTGTATGCGAAATCGATCCTTCGTATGTGCGATTAGAACAGCTGACGTACGATGGTCGTACAACGGGAGTTGTATGAGCAGACTAGAAAACTTGGTCGTACCAACAAGCGGTCATACGACCATTGTATCGTGTGTACAGAGAAGTTGTATTGTGCAAAACACGCATGCTCAGAAGTCAGGAATGGCCGGATGCTAATTACATGCACCTGAACGTTCTTCTGCGGTCGTACGATCGTGTAGTGTAGTCAGTATGCAAGTTACATTATGCAACATACGATTTGAGACGATCGTAAGTACGACCGTCGTCCCGTGTGTACGAAGGCTTAACATTGTCCTGATACAGAAGGGCAAGTGAGTGATGTCATAGTAAGACTGGAAGAGGGTTGCTGACAGAATAAAGGGAAAACAACGTTTTTAAAAAAAAAACTCTGAAAATGAATGCAGCCACCAAATCTAAGGGTTGTTAAGCTGCAATTTGTTTCACGTGCGTTTTTTTGGTTTAGATACACAATATATTTTAGGGGTTAGATCAGTGGCGGCCCATCCATTGGGGGTGCAGGGGCACCGCCCCCCTAATTGTGCCCGGCTCCCCAATCTACATGCAGGGCGCCGGACGCATGGATTCCAATGGGGTTCTTTTTTTTTTTTTCAAGCATTGGAGCCTGACTCTGTAGGAATGGGTCGGTAAATTTGCCATTGACCACCTCCGGTCAATGGCAAATTTACCGACCCGTTCCCATCTCTCCATCATGACTCATCTTCTACAGGAGGGGGGGAAGAAAGCAGCTCTGTGGGGGGGACACCGGGACCCTGGGAACAGCAGAAGACAAGTAAACTGGATAGGAGGGGCGGCGGGGGCAGCATATAGAGCAGGGATGTGCAATTAGCGGACCTCCAGATGTTGCAGAACTACAAGTCCCATGAGGCATAGAAAGACTCTGACAGCCACAAGCAAGACACCCAGAGGCAGAGGCATGATGGGAGTTGTAGTTCTGCAAAAGCTGGAGGTCCGCTTATCCCTGATATAGAGGAACCAAACTCCTGCATTAGGAGGAAAATGGAGGAGATCGGTTCCTCTAATATGCCGCCCCCGCCGTCCCTCCTATCCAGGTGTACAAGGGAGGCACACGGGCCCCCTGGAGCATGGGGCCCATTTGCAACCCCTGTAGTTACGCCCCTGAACCCATGTTAAAAAAAATTCCTTGCATTTCTGCAAAATGCATCAAAAAACGCACTAGTGTGAATCGAGCCTAAAGCCTCGTACACGCGGGACCACGATCGTATACAACAGGTCGCATGAACGACCGTTGTATGCGAAATCGATCGTTCGTATGCGCGATTAGTACAGCCGACCTACGACAGTCGTACAAGGGGAGTTGTATGAGCAGACTAGAAAACTTGGTCGTACCAACAAGCGCTCATACGACCGTTGTATCGTGTGTACAGAGCAGTTGGTACAACAGGTTGTATTGTGCAAAACACGCATTGCTCAGAAGTCAGGAACGGCCAGATGCTAATTACATGCACCTGAACGTTCTTTCCGTGGTCGTACGATCGTGTAGTGCAGTCAGTATGCAAGTTACATTATCCAACATACGATCTGAGACGACCGTAAGCAGGGGCATTGCTAGGTCTACAAAAGATCTGGGGCTAGAGCCCATAGCAACTAAGTAGAGTCATATGCTTGAGCGGGCATACACATGTATATAATATACATGTGTGCATATATATATCGTTACATTTCCAAATGCGGATCCCCCTTACATCAGGGTCCCCAGAGAGCCCCTTCCTTACATCAGAATCCCCAGAGAGCCCCTTCCTTACATCAGGGTCCACAGAGAGCCCCACCTTACATCAAGGTCCCCAGAGAACCCCCCCTATACATCAGGGTCCCAGAGAACCTCCACATATATCAGGGTCCCCAGAGTTCCTCCCCATACATCAGGGTCCACAGAGAGCCCCTTCCTTACATCAGGGTCCACAGAGAGCCCCTTCCTTACATCAGGGTCCACAGAGAGCCCCTTCCTTACATCAGGGTCCACAGAGAGCTTCCTTACATCAGGGTCCCCAGAGAGCCTCTTCCTTACATCAGGGTCCACAGAGAGCCCCACCTTACATCAAGGTCCCCAGAGAACCCCCCCTATACATCAGGGTCCCAGAGAACCTCCACATATATCAGAGTACCCAGAGAGCCTCCCCATACTTTAGGTGGAGGTGAAGGCAGAGTCGGAGCCCGCGCTTCCACGGCTCAGTCTGCCCCTGTCTAATGCATTCCAGACCAGGACATACCTGCAAATTGCAGAACTGTACCCACCCGGTAAGAGACTCGGGGCTATAGGCCCCAGACTCGGGGCTGTAGCCCAAATAGCCACCCCCTAGCAACGCCCCTGACTGTAAGTACGATCGTCGTCCCGTGTGTACAAGGCTTAAGAGTTCATAAGGCATATGTAAATATTCAGATACCTATACTGTAGCTTGGCCACAGGTTCGCGTTAGGCGTAGTAAACACTGAAAACTAACAAAATCCTGATCTTGTGAAAAGTATTCCACCCACTGAGCCCAAGGGCCCATCCATAAATCTTGCTATTCGCGTCTCCCCGGTATTCCACCTATTTTATGCAAAGAACGCGAGGTAGCGGCTCATTTCAAGACATCAATCCGCGCTGACTCCGAAATAACAATGTTATTGTTTCTTTGTGTCTTTTTGTTTCGCTTTTTTTTATTTTTTTATATAAAGTTATTCAATGCATTGCAAAACAAAACAAACAAACAAAAAAAAAAACATCAAATGTTTACCAAATAAAACAAAAAACAGGCTATAAGCCAAAATTTCCATTTAAATGAGCCCAGTGTACTATAAAAAAATCTTCAAAGGGTTTTTGTTTTTTAAAAAAAAAAGAGAAACTGCTTCAGAAGGAGGAGGATTAATGTAACGGAGGGGCAACCTTTTTCTGTGCAGATTTAGAAATTGCAGGGTGGTCCTTGCCAATTACACAATCACAAAGCCCGCAGCAGTTGCCGTTCCCCAAATATCTTTTTTTTTTACCATTAACGAGGAAAATTAGCCGTAAAACTGATAAAGCGGCACACGTGTTGTAGTCAAGGACTTTGAAGCAGGCGGTTCAAAGCTGTGGTCTTTGTCTACGGGGCGTACGCCGCGCCGAGGGCCGGACTGTTCCATAAACCTGGGATCTGCCTCCAATATGAAGTGAGATGATTGCATTTACAATTGCGGCTCAGGTCACGTAAAGCTCGGCCTCGGAAATACAATGGATGTAAACGGGTGCAGCCTGCTTTCTGCACTGTAGGTGGCGCTCATCCGCAGCGGCATTACAGTTGGCGAGGAAGTCAAGAGAAACATGGTTCCTCTATGGTTTCCTGGGTCACTGGGGAAGCTATCTGCCCCATGTGACTCTAGCAGCCATCTTGGCTCAGACAAAGCCTATTTATGGCCCTGGTATTGGAAGGCAACACGGTTTAATATCATAATTCTGTAGTTTCACTGCGTGGTTGAGTTGGCATGTACAAGTTGACCCGGCGGGGTGTTGGTAACAAGAAGTCATGAATGGGAAGCCAGGATGTATCACGCATAAGCCTCCTGCTGTGAGGTACGGGGGTAGAGAAAGCCAGATAAGGATAAGACCTCCTGGAAAGGTACGAATTAACATTTCCTGAGGTCCAGAACATCAAAAGACCAGGGCTGGTGCAAGGATTTTTGACACCCTAGGCAAAACCTCATTTTGCCGCCCCCCCTTTGGCTCTACCCCTGACTCCAACCCCTTTGCCCTGTCAATTTATACGATGGAGGTGGCGGAGGCAGAGATTTTTTGCAGAGCCTCTCTACCTATTTCTTTAGCCGTAGTCCACAGGCCCGCACCTGTGCCCCTGGATCCGCCTCATTTTACCGCTCTGGGGTGCTGCCAGCCGCGGCTCTCCAGTGACATGAGTGATTGATGTAGAGCAATGATGGATCAACAGCGGATGGGCGCCCCTGGTGGAAGTGGCGCCCTAGGCGGCCGCCTACTCCGCCTAGTGGTAGAGCCGGCCCTGCAAAAGACCAGCTGTCACTGGAGAATGACCCGGGTCAAATAGCAGTGATACATGGACATTTGCTGCCCCTAGTGGAGATGACAGAATGCTTCCTGAAGGACATATGGAAGAAAGAAAGACTGCCTCTTATCATTTCCCATTGGTCAGAATCCTAGATAAGCTGGTATTGGGCGTGTGTGTGGGTGGTATCTGAGTGCAATGTAAAGGGGGAAAATTCTTCTCTTTGCTCCATTGAACCAGCTGAAGATATACAACCCTGAGGACGGCTTTACGTAACGTATTATATATATGACTGTCACGGTCCTGGTGGTGGAGTCTGTCTTATGCAGGGAACAACCGCTCTTAAGCCTCGTACACACGGGACGACGATCGTATACAACAGGTCGTACTAACGACCGTTGTATGCGATATCGATCGTTCGTATGTGCGATTAGAACAGTCGAACATACGACGGTCGTACAAGGGAGTTGTATGAGCAGACTAGAAAACTTGGTCGTACCAACAAGCGGTCATACGACCGTTATATCGTGTGTACAGAGCAGTTGGTACAACAAGTTGTATTGTGCAAAACACGCATGCTCAGAAGTCAGGAACGGCCGGATGCTAATTACATGCACCTGAACGGTCTTACTGCGGTCGTACGATCGTGTAGTGCAGTCAGTATGCAAGTTACATTATGCAACATACGATTTGTGATGATCGTACGTACGATCGTCGTCCCGTGTGTACGAGGCTTAACACACCTGATTCGGGGACCCCTGGTAGTATATACAGGAAGTCCCGGAGTGCGGGGTGGCACGAGGGCTGGATGGTCACCGGTGGTGATGTGAAGCTCCAGAAGATCGTGCAGGCAGATGGATGGTCGTGCAGGCTGGGTCGGCAACTGGCGGGCAGATGAGGCACAAAAGGGTCAGGAAAAGAGTGGTCAAAGTCCAAGCAGGGTTCGTTAACAGGCAAGGTACAGAGGGGTCAGGCAAACGGATGGTCGTGGATAGCCGGGGTCGGTGCAGGCAGATAGGCAGCAGGTCAGATCAAGCAACAACAACACAGGAACGGGTCTCAGGGAACAGAGCTGAGGCTCACAGGTGCTCAGACGCTGTAGAACGGACAGCACTTGCGTTGTTTCCGGCGTGTGCGCGGGCGCGAGCGGGCGCACGTGAACGCGCGCAAATGGCAAAACAGTGCACAAGGCAGTCTTTTCCTAACAATGACCTTTGCTTTATATGCTTTGTAGTATTTTTCTTTTTAGTGTTTTTATGTTGGCATTCCTACTTTGTTGGGAAATAAATGAGACCGTTGATTATTTGAAACAGTGTTTATTTTGCAGCTAATATTGTGGTTATGTCATCAACGTTAATTTCATCAGAGTTTTAGTAGGCTAACGAATTATAGGAATAGACAAATTAATATATTTATAATAAATTTGGGGAATCCATAACAACCCCATTTTTATTTCACCTGGCGTCCAGGCTTGGCGCACATTTTGCGTGTGGGTGGGGTAGGGGCAGTGAGGGGTTCCAGACAAGTAGGGAAAGGATAGGGACGCGCCATCTTTCCTGGACTTCTCCCCATTGGGGTACCAACGGGCCAGGCCGCACTCCACCCCTCAAGACAAACGCTGACCTGATCTGCTATGCATTACTACCGAATTCTGTGAGTGTTCCCGCTCCTGCTTGTTGTAAACTTACCTGACTTTTAATATAAGGACACTTACCTGCCCAGGGATCCAGCGCTGTGCTCACCCAAGCCCAATTCTTCAATCGACTTCGGGTCCAGGCGTTGCCATCTTAACTAAGGGAAACTGGCAGTGAAGCCTTGCAGCTTCATAGCTGGTTTACCACTGGGCATGAGCGAGCCACGCTGCACTTTGTGATTGGTCCCGCAGTCTTCTGGGACCTGCAATGTATCCCAGAAGGCTGCGGGGGAAGGAGGGGGCTGAACTTTCACTCTGGGTTGCCAACGGCAGTGGTGTCACTAGGGTTGGTGTCACCTGGTGCGGTAAAGCATGGTGTCATCCCCTGGGCTGGGCGTGGAATGTACCATGTTAGTATGTGTTGGGGGAGGGGGTTGATCGATGGAATATGTCAGTATGTTGGGGGGTGGTTGATGAAATTTACCATGTCATTATGTAGGAAGGGTGATGAAAGGACTGTACCATGTTAGTATTTGCAGGGCCATCTTTAATATTGGTTGGACCCTGGGCCTACATCCACTTATCAACTATTTGCGGGCAGCATGGGCTAAAGGGGCAGCTGCTTTGGGCCCCACAATTATGACTGGGCCCAGGGCAGCTGCCCCTTTTGCCCTGCGTTAAAGGCGGCCCTGAGTATTTGGGGGTTATGTATAGAATGTACCATGTCAGTATGTGGGGGGATGGTTGATGGAATGTACCATATGACTATGTAGGGGGGCTATGAATGGGATGTACTAACCATGTAAGGTAGTTGGTAGGGGGGTGTATGACTGTACCATGT
>BLSH010377369.1:493662-516033 GCA_018402905.1 Glandirana rugosa | reverse complement strand
ATAAGAGACAGCCCTGTGGACTCTTATGTAAGGGGAGCGAGTGAGTACACTAAGGTAAGGGGGACTCAGATGTAAGGGGTGCCCCGTGGACTCTGATGTAAGGGGAGCGAGTGAGTACACTAAGGTAAGGGGACTCAGATATAAGGGGTGCCCTGTGGACTCTGATGTAAGGGGAGCGAGTGAGTACACTAAGGTAAGGGGGACTCAGATGTAAGGGGTGCCCCGTGGACTCTGATGTAAGGGGAGCGAGTGAGTACACTAAGGTAAGGGGGACTCAGATGTAAGGGGTGCCCCGTGGACTCTGATGTAAGGGGAGCGAGTGAGTACACTAAGGTAAGGGGGACTCAGATGTAAGGGATGCCCTGTGGACTCTGATGTAAGGGGAGCTCTGGGAACCCTGATTTAAGGGGGAATGCTGGGAACTCTGAAGTAAGTGGAAGCTTTGGTGAGCAGAAACTCCCTTACACCGGAGTCCACAGTGTTCACCCTTAAGCACTTGCCACTTGCCACCACAGCATGACGGCGGCCACGATAACTAGTATCGTGAGCGCCCCTGGAGGCGCGCTTTTGTGCTCACAGTGTTTCCGGGGGGCCAGGGAGTAGGTAGGGTGGACTCGATCTCCGCCAGCTACCAATGCCCCAACCCCCCCCCGCCGCGAGAGAACGGGGGTCCGTGTATGTAAACCCCGATCTCCGTTCTGACAGAGGGGGAAGGGATGTGATCACAGGCTTCCTGTATATGGGAGCCGTGATCACTCCCCTCCCCCTGCCAGCCCAACCCCCATACAGTAAGAACACACTGAGGGAACAAAGTTAACCCTTAGAGCACCCCCTCCAGGTTAACCCCTTCACTGCCAATGGCATTTACACAGTGATCAGTGCATTTTTATAGCTCTGATCGCTGTATGAATGCCAATGGTCCCAAAAAAGTGTCAAAATGGTCCGACATGCCCACCGCAATATCGCAGTACCACTAAAAATCGCAGATCGCCGCTATTAGTAGTAAAATATAAAAAAAAATAAAACCCCAGAAATGAATTCTCATCATTCGTAAATGCAGCAACTTTTGTGCAAACCAATCAATAAACGCAGATTGCAATTTTTTTTTTTAATCAAAAATAGGAAGAATATAAATCGGCCAAAACTGATTCGTTTTTTTTATCATTTTTTTTTTGGATTTGTATTTTATGAAAAAGTAAGAAAAATTGTTTGTTTTTTTTTGCAAAATTGTCGCTCTTCTTTTGTTTATAGCGGCGATCAGAAATGACGCAGAGGGGATCAAATACCACCAAAAGAAAGCTCTATTTGTGGGGGGAAAAGGACGCAAATTTCGTTTGGGCACAACGCCGCACGACCGCGCAATTGTCAGCTAAAGCGACGCAGCGCCGAATCGCAAAAAGTGCTCTGGTCCTAAAGGGGGGGAAATCCTTCCGGGGCTGAAGTGGTTAAAAAAAAAAATCGAAGTGTTCAGGGTTTGACTTGAAGAAAAGGTGGCAACTCTCTACACATCAGATTCCCCCCCTATACATGATAGAGTCCCACATCAAATCACGGTCTCCTCATCCAGGGCAAACCGGTCCTGTGCTCGGGGCACCCAGAGAATCCAAAATGGCACCCTGGTTGAGAAACACTGGCATTCACTATACCTTCATTACAGATCAGCCCCCTTTGAAAGAAGCGCCCCATTGTGGATCCATCCGAACCAAGCCTCGCATTTGTTGGTCCAAACGACAACGTATCACTCACATTAGAAACATGCAATTGTCGATGTATCAGACGTTCCCAGCATAAGCTGTCACAGAACAATTCTCACACCGACTATTTCTGAACAATCTCGAAAAATCTTTTTTTTACCATCTTTTCTTTGCAAGGAAACATCTGCTTGTAATCTCCTGGCTTTGGCAATTTTTTTTAGCTCAAATTACTGAAAATATGCAAAATCTTTTTTACACCTTACAGAGGAGAGAAATGTACTTAAATACATTGGCGTCTGAGGCGAGCGATAACAAGTGCTTTGCGAGAGAAGCCTCGGGCTTTTTGTGCATGAAAAGAACATTTGCCTTAGTTCAGCTATCAACAATGGGAAAGCACAGCAACATCTATGATTATCCATCTTAATTAATCTTCTTCTATCACTAGAGATTTGGGCTGGATTCTACTTGTGGAGTTCAGTACTGTGCAACATTGCAGAGTTAGATTTGTAGGCCACCATTGCTAGTGTCGTATTTTTAACCAATGCGAATGAAACAACCAAACCCCTTGGTTCTCGACGATCCCTTATATATGAAGCACCAAACCCCTTGGATCTTGATGATCCCTTATATATGAAACACCAAACCCCTTGGATCTTGACGATCCCTTATATATGAAGCACCAAACCCCTTGGATCTTGATGATCCCTTAAGTTTGAAGCACCAAATCTCTTTGTTCTTGATGATCCCTTATATATGAAGCACCAAACCCTGTGGTTCTCGACGATCCCTTGTATATGAAGCACCAAACCTTTTTGTTCTTCATGATCCCTTATATATGAAGCACCAAACCCCTTGGTTCTCGATGATCCCTTATATATGAAGCACCAAACCTCTTTGTTCTTGATGATCCTTTATATATGAAGCACCAAACCCCTTGGATCTTGATGATCCCTTATATATGAAGCACCAAAACCCCTTGGATCTTGACGATCCCTTATATATGAAGCACCAAACCCCTTGGATCTTGATGATCCCTTAAGTTTGAAGCACCAAATCTCTTTGTTCTTGATGATCCCTTATATATGAAGCACCAAACCCTGTGGTTCTCGACGATCCCTTGTATATGAAGCACCAAACCTTTTTGTTCTTCATGATCCCTTATATATGAAGCACCAAACCCCTTGGTTCTCGATGATCCCTTATATATGAAGCACCAAACCTCTTTGTTCTTGATGATCCTTTATATATGAAGCACCAAACCCCTTGGATCTTGATGATCCCTTATATATGAAGCACCAAAACCCCTTGGATCTTGACGATCCCTTATATATGAAGCACCAAACCCCTTGGATCTTGATGATCCCTTAAGTTTGAAGCACCAAATCTCTTTGTTCTTGATGATCCCTTATATATGAAGCACCAAACCCTGTGGTTCTCGACGATCCCTTGTATATGAAGCACCAAACCTTTTTGTTCTTCATGATCCCTTATATATGAAGCACCAAACCCCTTGGTTCTCGATGATCCCTTATATATGAAGCACCAAACCTCTTTGTTCTTCATGATCCCTTATATATGAAGCACCAAATCCCTTGGTTCTTGATGATCCCTTATGTTTAAAGCACCAAACCTCTTCGTTCTTGATGATCCCTTATACTGTATATGAAGCACCAAACCCCTTGGTTCTTGATGATCCCTTATGTTTAAAGCACCAAACCTCTTCGTTCTTGATGATCCCTTATGTTTGAAGCACCAAACCTCTTCGTTCTTGATGATCCCTTATATATGAAGCACCAAACCCCGTGATTCTCGACAATACCTTGTATATGAAGCACCAAACCTCTTCGTTCTTGATGATCACTTATATATGAAGCACCAAACCCCGTGGTTCTCGACAATACCTTGTATATGAAGCACCAAACCTCTTTGTTCTTGATGATCCCTTATATATGAAGCACCAAACCCCTTGGTTCTCGACGATCCCTTATATATGAAGCACCAAACCCCTTGGATCTTGATGATCCCTTATATATGAAGCACCAAACCCCTTGGTTCTCGATGATCCCTTGTATATGAAGCACCAAACCCCTTGGATCTTGATGATCCCTTATATATGAGGCACCAAACCCCTTGGTTCTCGACGATCCCTTATATATGAAGCACCAAACCCCTTGGATCTTGATGATCCCTTATATATGAAGCACCAAACCCCTTGGATCTTGATGATCCCTTATATATGAAGCACCAAACCCCTTGGTTCTCGATGATCCCTTGTATATGAAGCACCAAACCTCTTTGTTCTTGATGATCCCTTATATATAAAGCACCAAACCCCATGGTTCTCGACAATCCCTTGTATATGAAGCACCAAACCTATTTGTTCTTGATGATCCCTTATATATGAAGCACCAAACCCCTTGGTTCTCGACGATCCCTTATATATGAAGCACCAAACCCCTTGGATCTTGATGATCCCTTATATATGAGGCACCAAACCCCTTGGTTCTCGACGATCCCTTGTATATGAAGCACCAAACCCCTTGGTTCTCGACGATCCCTTATATATGAAGCACAAAACACCTTGGATCTTGATGATCCCTTATGTTTGAAGCACCAAACCTCTTCGTTCTTGATGATCCCTTATATATGAAGCACCAAACCCCGTGGTTCTCAACAATCCCATGTATATGAAGTACCAAACCTCTTTGTTCTTGATGATCCCTTATATATGAAGCACCAAACCCCTTGGTTCTCGACGATCCCTTGTATATGAAGCACCAAACCTCTTTGTTCTTGATGATCTCTTATATATGAAGCACCAAACCCTTTGGTTCTCGACAATCTCTTGTATATGAACCACCAAGCCCTTTGGTTCTCGATGATCCCTTATATATGAAGCACTGTATTGCTTCACATTGTTGTATTTTTAACCAATACCCTATAGTCCTGTCAGCTCAGGTATAGTACCAGGGTGGCGATCTCCAAAAATGTCCACTGAATATAGGTCCTTTTAATGAGGATGTCCAGGATGATCCCTTATATATGAAGCACCAAACCCCATGGTTCTCAACAATCCCTTGTATATGAAGCACCAAACCTCTTTGTTCTTGATGATCGCTTATATATGAAGCACAAAACCCCTTGGTTCTCGACGATCCCTCGTATATGAAGCACCAAGCCCTTTGGCTCTCGGTGATCCCTTATATATGAAGCACTGTATTGCTTCATATTGTTGTATTTTTAACCAATACCCTATAATCCCATCAGCTCAGATATCATTTTACCAGGGTGGTGATTTCCAAAAATGTTGAAAGTATATGGGTCCTGTTAATGAGGAGGTCCGGGATGATCCCTTATATGTGAAGCCCCAAGTCTCTTGGTTCTTGATGATTCCCTTTCGTATGAAACTGTACCTTCTATTCTTTTTGTCTACAAATACTTTACAAAAAAATTGGATAATTGAAACAGAGGAGAATATAGGTTCAATTAATCACGGACTAAATGGGGCCCAGGCTCATTTCATGGCAACCTACCAGCAAACTAAGCCTTTGGTTTACAATAACTGGACAGACAAATAGGAAGCAAAGGCCATAAAGATGTCCTTCGTCTATACCAGGAGTTGCCAAACCTTCTAATCAAAGGGCCAGTTTATTGTCCATCAGACTTTAGGGGGACGGAGTGGCCAGTGGAAGTAGAAAATGCCCCAGCCTCAGTGGGAGTAAAAAAAAATAAAGAGTGCCTGTAGTGAGTAGAAGGAGGAATAGTTCCCCATTATTGGTATTAGTGGGAGAATTAGAATCCCATTGCTGGGGTCAGTAAGAGGAATAGTGTCCCATAGCTAGTATCAGTGGAAGGAATGGTACCCCCTTGTTGGTGTCAGTGGGAGGAATATTGTCCCAAGGGCCGGATAAAGGCAAGCAACGGGCCGCAGATTGGCGACTGCTGGTCTATATTGACATTGTAGGCCAGTGATGTCCGAACTTCAGTTCTCAAAGTCTAGAATCCTTACACATGCCACCCTTCCTTGCAGCATCAGAGGATGGATGATTGTGCACACGTTCTGCTCTTCGTTGAAGCATCAGAAGGTGGACAATTCTGCACACATACTGCCCTTTGTCCCTAGGTGGCTCTGTATTAGAATAGTGTCTGGTACAGCAGGTAGTGACACCAGGTGTTAGGCCCCATTAAGGTACAGCCCTCCCACAGTGATGTCAGGGGTGAGTCAGCACCCACATACAAGCCTGGTGGGGAGGATAAACACACTTGGGACATGGGAGCAAAAGACCCCACACCTATGTGGATGTAACCAGCACACATAGGCCCTGGACAGGACAGGAGGCCAGGTTGACTGGACCTGTACGCAAGTGGAGCCAGCTGTAGTCTCTTTATAGAGGTGGGGGCTAGGGTGTTTTGCAAAAGGCCTTTTAGGCCAGGCTGGAGATCCCTGTGTGAGGCTGCTTCCCTGGAGAGATGTACCTAGCAAGGAGGTGACTACATAGAGTATAGTCCTGTGAGTACTAATGACCCTGGGAAGAGCAGACACCCCCAGTAAAATTCAGCAAAATAACTTCTTGTGCGGATATTGCTTCCTTTGGGATACAAAGGTCTATGGGTGGGAATGTTGTGTGGAGCCCTATGGCAAGGAGCAGAGGTGGTCAAGGGTTCGGCCTCAACAGGAGGGACAATGTTCTAGTAGGGCTGGAAGAGAGGTAAGGACTTGTGCTATTGGCACCAAAACCAGCCTACCATGAAGCCCCTCTTACAAAAAGGTGGGCAATTGTGCACACATGCTGCACTTCATTGGAGTGTCGGATGATCATGCACATGATGGTCGTGATCCAGTCTCAGGTTGAGCTCTGGCTTCAATGGGAGGGTGAGGAGGTAGAATTGTGAATGTTGGCTTGAATAGTATTGGTCGATGTGACAGACTCAACCAGGACTGGGGCTTTTGGAGAGGACTATGGGCAAGCCTCCTACTCACTAATTATGGCCAATGGAGAAAGCAGATCATTCTCTAATGGTGGACAAACACGCGATGAAAGCTGAGAGCGAGGCTTGAATTAATTCTCTGAATAAGGACAATAAAGCTTCCCTTCTGGAGTGGATGGAAAGAGGTAATATTACTCTTGTAAAGGTTAATGGTCAGAGGAAATATGGTGGCCCTCCAGCAGACTGGGTTGGAGAGGCTCCTTCACTTTTATATGAAGCACCAAACCCCTTTGTTCTCGATGATCCCTTATACCAGCCTTTTTCAACCTTTTCAACACCGAGGAACCCTTGAAATAATTCTCCGGTCTCGGGAACCCCTGTTAAAAAGTAAAAATGTACAACTCATTTTTAAAAGTCAGCAGCTGCAATAAAAAAGGAATTAGCCATTTGGGCATTCTCCTAATGGACAGGGTGGAGTTTGTGATGTCACAGCCCAACCTCTCCAACTGGTTCAATTAGAGAATGCTTTGAATTCATTGAGAATATTTTAAGGCGTTCGGTGAATGGCGGACCCGGGGGACAGTGGCGATCCCTCTAGTTGCGATAACTGCTACAGTGATTCTTCACTCCCACATTGGCCCCCCCAGGTATGGCAGATGCATAATTGATTCAACCTTCACTAATTCAACTAATGCAATAAAACCCATTCACAGCAAGCAAGCTGGTATATACTGTATGCAATTGGGTTGCCGGCAGTGTTTCTTCAGGAAGCCAAAGTCGGCTTCCATAACCAAGATGGCGGCACCAAGGACCCCGAAGCAGTAGGAAGAGCTGGCCGTGGGAAAACTGGAAACACTGGTAAGTACCTTATTTTTAAAAGTCAGCAGCTACAATAAAAAAGGAATTAGCCATTTGGGCGTTCTCCTAATGGACAGGGTGGAGTTTGTGACATCACAGCCCAACCTCTCCAACTGGTCCAATTAGAGAATACTTTGAATTCATTAAGAACATTTTAAGGCGTTCTGTGAATGGCGGACCCGGGGGACAGTGGCGATCCCTCCAGTAGAGGTAACTGCTACAGTGATTCTTCACTCCCACATTGGCCCCCCAGGTATGGCAGATGCATAATTGGTTCAAGCTTCACTAATTCAACGAATGCAATAAAACCCATTCACAGCAAGAAAGCTGGTATATACTGTATGCAATTGGGTTGCCGGCTGTGTTTCTTCAGGAAGCCACAGTCGGCTTCCATAACCAAGATGACGGCAACAAGGACCCGAAGCAGTAGGAAGAGCTGGCTGTGGGAAAACTGGAAACACTGGTAAGTACCTTATTTTTAAAAGTCAGCAGCTGCAATAAAAAAGGAATTAGCCCTTTGGGCATTCTCCTAATGGGCAAGGTGGAGTTTTTGACATCCCAGCCCAAGCTCTCCACCTGGTCCAATTAGAGAATGCTTTGAATTCATTGAGAACATTTTAAGGCATTCTGTGAATGGCGGACCCAGGAGGACAGTGGCGATCCCTCCAGTAGAGGTAACTGCTACAGTGATTCTTCACTCCCACATTGGTCCCCCAGGTAGGGCAGATGCATAATTGGTTCAAGCTTCACTAATTCAACTAATGCAATAAAACCCATTCACAGCAAGCAAGTTGGTATATACTGTATGCAATTGGGTTGCCAGCTGTGTTTCTTCAGGAAGCCACAGTCGGCTTCCATAACCAAGATGGCGGCACCAAGGCCCCCGAAGCAGTAGCAAGAGCTGACTGTGGGAAAACTGGAAACACTGGTAAGTACCTTATTTTTAAAAGTCAGCAGCTGCAATAAAAAAGGAATTAGCCATTTGGGCGTTCTCCTAATGGACAGAGTGGAGTTTGTGACATCACAGCCCAACCTCTCCAACTGGTCCAATTAGAGAATGCTTTGAATTCATTGAGAACATTTTAAGGCGTTCGGTGAATGGCGGACCTGGGGGACAGTGGCAATCCCTCCAGTAGAGGTAACTGCTACAGTGATTCTTCACTCCCACATTGGCCCCTAAGGTATGGCAGATGCATAATTGGTTCAAGCTTCACTAATTCAACTAAAACCCATTCACAGCAAGCAAGCTGGTATATACTGTATGCAGTTGGGTTGCGGCTGTGTTTCTTCAGGAAGCCACAGTCGGCTTCCATAACCAAGATGGCGGCACCAAGGACCCCGAAGCAGTAGGAAGAGCTGGCTGTGGGAAAACTGGAAACACTGGTAAGTACCTTATTTTTAAAAGTCAGCAGCTGCAATAAAAAAGGAATTAGCCCTTTGGGCGTTCTCCTAATGGACAAGGTGGAGTTTGTGACTTCACAGCCCAACCTCTCCAACTGGTCCAATTAGAGAATGCTTTGAATTCATTGAAAAAAATTTCAAGGCGTTCGGGGAATGGCGGACCCGGGGGACAGTGGCGATCCCTCCAGTAGAGGTAACTGCTACAGTGATTCTTTACTCCCACATTGGCCCCCCCAGGTATGGCAGATGCATAATTGGTTCAAGCTTCACTAATTCAACGAATGCAATAAAACCCATTCACAGCAAGAAAGCTGGTATATACTGTATGCAGTTGGGTTGCCGGCTGTGTTTCTTCAGGAAGCCACAGTCGGCTTCCATAACCAAGATGGCGACACCAAGGACCCCGAAGCAGTAGGAAGAGCTGGCTGTGGGAAAACTGGAAACACTGGTAAGTACCTTATTTTTAAAAGTCAGCAGCTGCAATAAAAAAAGGAATTAGCCCTTTGGGCGTTCTCCTAATGGACAAGGTGGAGTTTGTGACTTCACAGCCCAACCTCTCCAACTGGTCCAATTAGAGAATGCTTTGAATTCATTGAAAAAAATGTCAAGGCGTTCGGTGACCCGGGGGACAGTGGTGATCCCTCCAGTAGAGGTAACTGCTACAGTGATTCTTCACTCCCACATTGCCCCCCAGGTATGGCAGATGCATAATTGGTTCAAGCTTCACTAATTCAACTAATGCAATAAAACCCATTCACAGCAAGCAAGCTGGTATATACTGTATGCAGTTGGGTTGCCCAAGGCCCCCGAAGCAGTAGGAAGAGCTGGCTGTGGGAAAACTGGAAACACTGGTAAGTACTGCAATTTTATTGCAATAAAAAAGGTGGCGATCCCTCCAGTAGAGGTAACTGCTACAGTGATTCTTCACCCCCAATTTTCCCCCCCTAGGTATGGCAGATGCATAATTGGTTGAAGCTTCACTAATTCAACTAATGCAATAAAACCCATACTTGGAGTTCAGCTTTAAATACAAAAATAATTTCTCTTTAATGGCAAAGGAAGAAATGAACATTTCATGGATCATAAAGATGAATAAAACAAGATCAACTCGTATGAGCTGGTGGAGTTATGAGCAGCAGAAAGTGGAGCAGGGACATTCAAGGTCAAGTCTTTCTGGGTCTCTAATGAATAGTTTCTTCTCTTTTTTTTCCTATTATTCGTTATGTGGTGTGTGGGCTCAGAGGAAAGGCTCCTAATTAGAAAGAAAAAAAAAAAATTGAAGGAAAAGAAAGATTAATTTGTATTGTAATAATGTATCTAGAAGACTCTGTTGGGATTTCAAAGGTCAGTTTAAAATAAGGATCTCACCTGCCACAAAACCCACCACCGGCAGACTCGGTAATGGGGACACCAAGTTCTGCTTGGAAATAGCCATGGATCTGTTTTTCTGTGTCTGCTAGTATTCCCGCGACGTTGGCCTAGACGGAGTACTCCAGCAAAAGAGGAGATATTTAAAAGCCGGGCGGGTGGGGTGAATAAGGAGGACGCACATCATACGCTCAGGAGTCAGTCTCTTTGGACTACAGCAGCGGATACTTAATGACATCCCTGTGGGAGACGGGCTACATTTAAAACCCGTGTGCTGTGAAGTATTCCCCTCATAATGCACCGCCGTAGACTCGTCTTATGGTGAGGAATGAGCTGCAATCTTCTAGATGGCTACTTCTTACAAAGACAAATGGGTTAGATTGCTAAAATCATCTAAATTTTCTTCCGAACAGGAGAGCTGGCAGCACAGCTGTCATCCAACCTTCGCCGTTAAGACCGGCGCGAGGAGGGGAACGCGCGCCAGGGAAGCGGTGATACATGGGTGTTACTTTACAATTAGAAAACTGCTTGTGCTTGCTCTTCTGAGTAATGTAATTAGAAGGGAATTTAAATTTCAAGTAATCTGTGATCGGTATCTGAGAATGACTGTTACAAAGGAGTGCCTCGCAGGACACGTCGCACTGGCGGCACTTCGGTTTTATTTAATGCCATCTTCATAAGGTATAAATTATTCAGGAGTCGAGTGTGCCTGCTGCTATCATCAAGTGACAACTCATATTAAGCTGGAGAGACACTCCGACTCTCGTTTGTACAAATGATGTTGGTATTTCTGCTGACACACTAGAAGGAACATGTACCTGCCTCCTTGACTATAAAACAGGTACATGTTCCCCCATTGATTAAGCCGATTTTACCCTCTCCTGATATATTTATGCCCTTTCTACCGTCCTTACATGCTTTGGGCCTAACATATTTTCTTCGGTTTTGGCCCCTCTTAGCAAGAATTGACCCAATAAGCCTGGTAGATCCGCTCATATACATTGGGTAGAGTCTAGTAAGGTTGGGCAGATTGAGGTGTATCTTAGAGAAGGAAGATGTACTGTGAATGTGGTGTAATGATACCATGTTAATTTGGTCCTCCTATGTGGGCTTCTCCTACCATGGGTTATAAGGCACCAAACAATCAACACTCACCTAAAAGGAATAAGAACCCCTTCACAGGAAGCAACCCAATAATCCTAGTAGATCCCCTCATATATGTACCTTGGGTAGAGTCCAGTAAGGTTGGGTAGAGTGAGGTGTATCTTAGAGAAGGAAGATATAAAGGTGGACTAGTGGAGCCATATTATGTCCCCCTATGTGGGTGTCCCCTTCCGTGAGCTTTAAGGCACCCAACACTCAGCACTAACCTAAAAGGAATAAGGACTAAGCCCCAATTAGCAGGAAGTAACCCAATAATTATGGTAGATCCCCTTATTTAAAAACCTTGGGTAGAGGCTAGTAAGGTTGGGTAGATTGAGGTGTATCTTTTTAGAAGGAAGATGTAAAGGACTAGTGGAGCTATGCTTGGTTCCCCTACATGGGCTTCCCCTACCATGGGCTGTAAGGCACCCAACAATCAACACTCACCTAAAAGGAATAAGGACTAAGGCCCCCTTCACAGGAAGCAACCCAATAATCCTAGTAGATCCCCTCATATACATTGGGTAGAGTCCAGTAAGGTTGGGTAGAGTAAGGTGTATCTTAGAGAAGGAAGATGTAAAGGTGGACTAGTGGAGCCATGTTATGCCCCCCTATGTGGGCTTCCCCTACCATGGGCTTTAAGGCACCCAACACTCAGCACTGACCTAAAAAGAATAAGGACTACGCCCCAATTAGCAGGAAGTAACCCAATAATCATGGTAGATTCCCTTATATAAAAACCTTGGGTAGAGGCTAGTAAGGTTGGGTAGATTGAGGTGTTTCTTTTTAGACCGAAGATGTAAAGGACTAGTGGAGCTCTGTTTGGTTCCCCTACATGGGCTTCCCCTACCATGGTCTTTAAGGCACCCAACACTCAGCACTGACCTAAAAAGAATAAGGACTACGCCCCAATTAGCAGGAAGCAACCTGGTTGATCCCCTTATATATGTACCTTGGGTAGAGTCTAGTAAGGTTGGGTAGAGTGAGGTGTATCTTAGAGAAGGAAGATGTAAAGGTTCACTACCAGAATCATGTTTGGTCTCCCTATGTGGGCTTCCCCTACCAATAGTTCTTTAAGGTACCCAGCACTCAGCACTGACCTAAAAGGAATAAGGACTAGGCCCCAATTAGCAGGAAGCAACACAATAATCTTGGTAGATCCCCTTATATACCTTGGGTAGAGTCTAGTAAGGTTGGGTAGAGTGAGGTGTACCTTAGAGAAGGAAGATGTAAAGGGGACAAGTGGAACCATGTTTGGCCCCCTACACGGGCTTCCCCTACCACAGGCTTTAGGGCAACCGACACCCAGCACTGACCTAAGAGAAATAAGCACTTCAAATCATACCAGGTAATGTGGGTTCTATGGATTGTATTAAGATATTTCAAAATCTTGTGTCCACCCTGTGGTTCTGAAGTGTCTCTAACTTTACCATTCCTGGGTAGTAGTTTGAACAGGTCAATTTCTAGTTTTCTTCATTTGGTTTCTCCCCTAGGTTTAGGATTCCTGCTGTTCCCCACAGGGTGTTACTGGCAATATTAATCCCTTCCTGGTTGAGGTGGGTACAGTTTCCAAGGTGGAAGTGCCAGGAGATGGAGGTCCTGTAACCCTATGTCCAGGTCTTACTGGAGACCAGCAGACTGAATATGCAGGTATGCACAGCCTTAATAATCAAGAGCCTGTATGTAGTACAGAGCTCTACCTGAGAGACAGGAGGTCCCCTACCCAAAGGCCAGGGTGCGGGCCATGGCAGCAAGGAGGGTTTGGTAACTCCTGGATTGGGTTCCAGAGTTCAGAGGCCTCAAGGAGTTTTTGGAGGGTCGAAGCCTCTAACCCTGTGTCTAGGTCTTACTAGAGACTAGCAGGCTGAGTGTGCAGGCATGCACAGCCTTTATAAGAGCCTAACTCTAGTTCAAGGCTCCACCTGGGAAACAGGAGGTCCCCTGCCCAAAGGCCTGGGTGTGGGCCAGAGCAGCAGGGAGGGTTTGGTAAACTCCTGCATTGGGTTCTGGAGTTCAGAGGCCTCAAGGAGTCTTTGGAGGGTCGAAGCCTCTAACCCTGTGTCCAGGTCTTACTAGAGATCAGCAGGCTGTGTGCAGGTATACACAGTCTTTATAATCAAGAGCCTGTCTGTAGCTCCGGGCTCCACTGAGAGACAGGAAGTCCCCTACCCAAAGGCCAGGGTGTGAGCCAGAGCAGCAGGGAGGGTTTGGTAAACTCCTGGATTGGGTTCTGGAGTTCAGAGGCCTCAAGGAGTCTTGGGAGGGATGAAAGTGTATATATTCATCAGCACACCATGGATCCTTATCCAAAATTTTCATTTATTGAAAAGATCACATCACAGCAAACTGCAAAGTTTCGGAGCCGCGCAGGGCCCCTTCATCAGGCATGTGAGGAGAGGATGGGAGGGATGAAGCCTCTAACCCTGTGTCCAGGTCTTACTGGAGACCAGCAGGCTGAGTGTGCAGGCATGCACAGCCTTTATAAGAGCCTGGCTGTAGTTCAGGGCTCCACCTGGGAAACAGGAGGTCCCCTGCCCAAGGGCCTGGGTGTGGGCCAGAGCAGCAGGGAGCTGCAAGAAAAATATAAATGGGCCAACAAAGCCCTAAAACAGTATTTCCTGTCTGGACTGAACTCACCTGGAGCACTACACCTGGAGCGAAGCCCCCACAAATATAATAAGTGGATAAAACTTTAAAACCTGTACCCGTCACTGTTCATTACAGTTGTAAGTCTTCCACTTTGGTGTACGCGATTCTCTCGCAGGTTTTATGGAGGTAATATATGTAAACATGCCGCTACAGGAAATATCTGCCGCAAAATAATAAATAAGACCGGATAGGAAAATAATAAAAATACCTACGCGCTGGGTACGAGATATAACAGAGAGCACGGGGGGGAGCGTTATTTTAATATATATTTCATGAACGTAACAGCTAAATCAATACAATGAGACAGTTTGTTCAGTAATTAAATATCTCTGGTTGACCACCCAGTTGACCTCTACCGACGATACATCATAAACTGCCAGTCAAACTTCCTATTTTACACATCTAGATTAACGAAGAGGAAAGCCGAAATCAATAGCGTTCCTTCGCAGAACCAGAGGCGCGCTTAGAAACCCGGCACCGCCATTTACGTTGAAGGGACTATAAAGACATCCAGAATGAATGGCAAACTTGTTATCAACGGCCCATTACTGAAACACCTTCCGTCTTTATGAACGGGTCATCCCGGAGCCATTTCACTCCGCGTCTTTATAGGAAGCCGCTATATGCTTAATAAATGTCATTGAAAAATTGCTCCAAAGGTAGTGATACAATAACTTGCACTGAGCGCCCTAATTAAATGAAAAGTGCCATGGATTTCATTATTTTTATTTTTTTTGTGTGTGACTTTCACACTTTTACAAGCCAGCACCTCCATGTTTTTAAAATTGTATTAAATGTAGATATTTTTAGCTTAGCCACTAGAGGGGGCTGCTACTGCACTTACAATCACTTTAGCTGTTGAGAGGAGATCTTCCACACAGGGATTGCATTGTTTTCAATGCGTTGGCTGATTTATAGGGGTGGATTTACCAAAGGAAAAGAGATTGCAAGTGCATCTGCCCCAGAGCTTAAAGGGGTTGTAAACCTTGTTACACCACTTTTAACTACTAATAAGGCCTTTAATAAGGCACCGTGAATATCTCCTAAACTTGCACAACTTAAAAAGTGCTCTGGTCCTAACTTGGGAAATCCTTCCGGTCCTTAAGTGGTTAAAGAGGTTGTAAGCCTCAAAAAACAGAAAAAAAACCTGCAAGACAAAGGCATAATGAGCTAGTATGCATCGCATGGGAAAAAAAGGACGCCAATTTTGTTTGGGTACAACGTCGCACGACCGCTCAATTGTCAGTTAAAGCAACGCAGTGCCGCATGGCAAAAAGTGCTCTGGTCCTAACTTGGGAAATCCTTCCAGTCCTTAAGTGGTTAAAGAGGTTGTAAACCTCAAAAAACAGAAAAAACCCCGCAAGACAAAGGCATAATGAGCTAGTATGCATCGCATACTAGCTCATTATGAAATACTTACCTTAGATCACACCGATGTGACCGACGTCACGTCTCCCGGAGCTTCTTCTGGGTTCGCAGGCTCAGGACGCTGTGATTGGCCGGAGCAGCGATGACGTCGGCACATGCAAATACAGTGAATATCTCCTAAACTATGCAAGTTTAGGAGATATTGACTGTATTCGCATGTGCCGACGTCATCGCTGCTCCAGCCAATCACAGCGCCATAGCCTGCGAACCTGGAAGAAGCCCTGGGAGACGTGACGGCCGTCACATCGGTGTGATCTAAGATAAGTATTTAATAATGAGCTAGTATTCAATGCATACTAGCACATTATGCCTTTGTCTTGCAGGGTTTTTTTTCTGTTTTTTGAGGTGTAAAACCTCTTTAACCACTTAAGGACCGGAAGGATTTCCGCTTTTAGGACCAGAGCACTTTTTGCGATTAGGCACTGCGTCGCTATTGCGCGGTCGTGCGACGTTGTACCCAAACAAAATTGGCGTCCTTTTTTTCCCACAAATAGAGCTTTCTTTTAGTGGTATTTTTATCCTCTCTGCGTCATTTCTGATCACCGCTATTAACAAAAAAAGAGCGTCAATTTTGAAAAAAAAAAACAATATTTTTTACTTTTTGCTAAAACACAAATTCAAAAAAATATATAAAAAAACAAATTTATTCATCAGTTTTGGCCGATCTATATACTTCCTCATATTTGTGGTAAAAAAAAATTGCGATCGGCGTATTGATTGGTTTGCGCAAAAGTGGTCGCGTTTACAAACCATGAGAATTAATTTCTGGCGTTTTTACTTTTTTTTATCTTTTTTTTACCAGTAATGGCGGCGATCTGCGATTTTTATCGGGACTGCGATATTGCGGCGGACGTGTCGGACATCTTTGACACATTTTTGGGACCAATGACATTTATACAGCGACCAGAAATTAGTGAAATATCCACTGATTACTGTATATATGTCACTGGCTGTGAAGGGGTTAACCTGCAGGGGGCGCTATAGGGGGGTAACTGTGTTCCTTAGGCGTGTTCTAACTGTGAGGGGGCGGGGCTGCCAGGGGCACCAGAGATCTAACTGATCCCAGTGACAGGGATCAGTAGATCTCTTACATGCCGCCTGTCAGAGCGGGGAACCACCGTGTTTACATCGGTGGCTCCCCGTTATCCTTCTGTGCCAGGCGATCTTCAGCACAGAATGCATTAAAGTGGTAGTAAACCCTCCTATCATTCTCAGCCAAGGAAGCTGCCATCTTGGCCTCTGTTTAATCTACAACTGCCATGATGCTGCACATGTGATCAGCTATGACACCAGCCATTGGATGGTTTGACAGTTTGGTTTAGAGCACAACCAATGGGAGTGTTACATTTCCGGCCCGTGCCGGAAATGTGACTGGTCTTTAACCTGTTAAATGCATGGGTTTACTACCGCTTTAAGGTGAAAAACCTTAAAGCAGTAGTAAACTGCACCTTTTTTAAATAAGAAAAAACCCTGCAAGACAATGGCATAATGTGCTAGTATGCATTGCATACTAGCACATTATGTAACACTTACCTTAGAATGAAGCCCTCCAGCAGCGCGCTGTCACCGCTGACAGGGCTTCCGTCTTCACCCAGTCTTCTTTTCCGGGTTCAAGTGCTCTGGCCAAGACGTGATGACGTCACTCCCGCGCATGAGTCCCTTCAGAACGCATGCGCCAGTGAAGTCATCGGCTGCATGCAGTGTGAGTATCTCCTAAACGGTGCAGGTTTAGGAGATATTCATTGTACCTACAGGTAAGCCTTATTATAGGCCTTATTACAGGCTTTCCTGTGGGTACAAGCTACAAACAAAACTTTACTACCACTTTAAGGCTTTAGAACCACTTTAGTAAATGATGTAAAGCTTACCTTTGCAAAGAATAACCAATGGCATGCAAGGAACGTAAACAAAAAAAAACAGAATTTTTGCTTGCACATGATTGGATGGTGGAAGTCAGCAGAGCTTCCCCTCATTTACTAAGCTCTGGGGAAACTGCACTTGCAAAGTGCACAGTCTACATTCCCATTAGCAAAAAACAAAAAACATATTAAACTCAAAAATGAAAGAACACCAGAGGACACCCGTCTGAGTGTAGTAGAAATGCAAAAAAGAAAAGTGACAGCTCGCAGATTGGACGGTTATATAGCGCTTGTCATAACACTGCCCATTGGCAAGGGCACTCTGTGGAGAATATGCAAAATCCATTCCCGGGATCTGTAGCGCCGCTGCCGGCCAGGTCATGTGGGTGCAGCAACAACCAGGAAGGGAGATAGTCCATGGAACGCGGCGCGTGACGTCAGCACTAGGGGGTGCGTCTCCCACTTGTGGCTACGCGTTTCACAGTCAGGCTTGACAAAGGAGCTGGGCGAGCAATCAAAATGTAACTGTGTGTGTGGTCAGCTTAAAGTGGTTGTAAAGGCAGAAGGTCCATTCCCCATCCAGCAACCCCCATAATACTTACCTGAGCCCCATCTAGATCCAGCAATATCGCACGAGAGACTCGGCTGTCCAGGACTCTCCCTTCTGATTGGCTGAGACACAGCATCGGGCTCCATTGGCTTCCGCTGCTGTCAATCAAAGTCATTGAGCCAATGAGGGGGGGGCTGAGCCACGGCTCCATGCCTGGATGGACACACAGTGCAGTGGCTCGGTTCGGGTGCCCCCATAGCAAGCTGCCTGCTATTGGGGCACTCTGCAGGAGGGTGGGGCCAGGAGGGACCCGAGAAGAGGAGGATTGGGGGTTGCTCTGTGCAAAACCACTGCAACAGAGCAGGTTAGTGTAGCCATGTGCTCCCTTGGGAGTGGCTGGTAGTTGTGGTTCATCTGATAGCTGCCCTCAATCCTGCCATATCTCACACATCCCGAGACACTGACCAGGCCGGCTCTTGTTTTTGTTGTTTTATTGGGGGAAATAACTTGGATGGGGAAAAGGGGTGACTGTGGGATGCCCCAGAAATTATTGTACACGACCTCCATATACAGTCCTGTATATTGCACACTTGCCCTGCAGACCGTCCTTCTGCAGGCTGTTACTCCTCACAACTCTCTCCAGCACTCTACTTGCAGACTATTGCTCCTTCACTTCTCTCTCCAGCACATTACTTGGTTCCCAGCTACAAAGGAAATTTATCAAGCTTCTCTACTCCTTTCTCTTCACCATAGCTAGCACATGGTGAGGCCTACACTCTGTCAGCAGAACCTCAGGACCACCCATTACAGGCCAGGGATCATGGGCCCCTGAATATGTAGCAAAGTACTTGGGTGCTAGCTGGGCCTTTGATGGACAACAACTTCCAACCCTACCCTGTTCCAGGCCACCACACGGACCTGCTTTCCTCAGTGACTCTCCTTCCCCTGACTGGCTACCAAGGCGTCCACAGACTGTCCACTATTCCTCCCCTAGCCTGTTCAGCACTTTCTCCTCCAGCTCCCAGGGTCTGTCACTCACCCACTCCAGGGGACCACTTTAATGTCTCTCAGTAGCACCTCTGCTGCTCTCCCGTTCCCTTGCGCGACTCCAGGAATCACCTCCACTCCTGGATGCACCCAAACCTCCAGGCATCAAGGTCACCCCCCCAGACCAGGGGCTCCCTCCCGGGTAGAGGCCTCCGCAGCACCTCTGCTACATCTTCACACTTCCACCTCCAGCAACTCCTTCCCGACTGACCCAGCCCTGAGTATATGAGAAGGCCTGCCCCCTGCCAATCCAGATTGGGGATTGGTCAGGGCTTCCCATGACACTCCAGATGATGACACCTCTTGTCCCACCTTCATTCCGGAAAGTTCCCGTGCTTCCCAGAAGAAGGTAGGAGGGTTAAATGACCTCATCTGTTGGGCTGCCCCAGTCCTACCTGAGCCACTCCCCGAGCCCCGAACAAAACATTCAGGCCTGCTCCTACAGTCAGGCCTGACTAAATTTTGCCTCTCCTGCAAAAAAAAACAAAACCCGATCTCACAAGGGGCGCTACACTAGTTTAACATGTTTTTTAATATTACCCCAAAAACGGAGACTTTAGTATCACTTTAAGGCCAGGTCAGTGTATTGATGCATCCCAGGGGAAGGGTCCATGACAGCCAGGGCTCACAGGAAGTGGGTAAGTGATATTGCCCATTACTCATCACAGAAGACTGGCAACACCCCAAAGACAGAAAGTAATCCCTGTGGGGGACAGCTCTAGAGTGAAGGTGAGTATTGCAGCAAAGGCTGCTTTCTTTTTTTTTTTTGTTTTGTTTAATATATATATATACTGTTTTAATTTATATACTGTGTGTACTTGTTAAGGCCTCATACACACGGACTTTTCTTGAAAAATAAACAAACCGTCGGGCCCGACGTCAAGGAAAAAAATTGGCGTTTTTCGGAGTTATGCATCGGCGTTAGTGAGCATTAGTGAGCGTCGGCGTCAATAGGCGTTCTTTAAAAAAAATCATCCCTCTGCTATTTTTCAACCTAAAAACGTCGGCGTCAAAAAACGCCGGTTAACGCCGGTACAATATTAGTCGGCGTTTGTTGGCATTTTGCGGCGCCGGCGTCAAAAAAATGCCAAAACATTACAGCCTCAGAACGCGATGGCCGCGGGTTCTACTTTCAGCTCACTAACGCCGACGCCATCTACAGCTCAAAAACGCCGACGTTTTTATGGGGCCATTGACTAACATGGAGAGCTGCAAAAAAACGCCAGAAAACGCCGGCGTCAAAAAACGTCCGTGTGTATGAGGCCTTATATTTGTATTTAAACAAGCTAGGGCATTTTTTTATTTACACGGCGTTCAAAGCACCAAAAATATCTACAGCTACGTGAATAGCAGTCCACAAAGGGACAACATTTTAACCCATAGAGGCGATTGGTCAGTGGATATCACATGCGCTGTAATAATGGGAACGCAAAACAAATATATTTCCGAATCCATATATTAAGTTCCCCAGATAAAGGAATGCAAACCTAACTGGAAAACTTGGGGCCCCAACACAATTTTTTTTTGTACAAAGGCCAACCAGAAAGAAAAGCGGAATTCTGTAAACAGACAAAAAAAAAACACCTGGAAGGCATTCATGCGACTTCCCCTTGCGGTATATTGGAACATGCGATATCATTCCAAACCCATAAAGAAGCGCCTGCATGTGACAATTCTGGTTTTCAGGCAATAATATGATCTACTGCTGGGATGCATTTTAATGGAGATTTATGTCGGAATGGTTCCATATTACTCCCTCCAGGTAACGGAATGGCAGGGGTCTGATGTCCCGGACCCCGCTGTTTGGGAGAAACCTCCCGGGTGCTTCTGTATCGGCTAATTGAATTTTGAAATACGGCGCTGCTTGAACTCAGCGGCGTGTCATGTGTTCAGAGCGGTGACATACGGCTGGCTGGAAGTACCACATGTAGGGGAGCTGTGCATTTCCAGACTCTGCCGCCATTAGGATTCACCGTCCTGAAGAGCAAAGCACAACTCGTAGTCCTGCTTTCTTCCATTGCATAAATACAAAACCTCATACAATATGGGCTATGTGCATACCATTTCCCAATCATGACCCCTTCCAAATTTAACAATGGCTTCATCCAGGTCAGACAATTACATGCACAGGAGTGCAAAAAGATCTACACTATATTACCAAAAGTATTGGGACGCCTGCCTTTACACACACATATGAACTTTAATGGCATCCCAGTCTTAGTCTGTAGGGTTCAATATTGAGTTGGCCCACCCTTTGCAGCTATAACAGCTTCAACTCTCATTTCTGGGGCTGGAGAGGAAAATTTCTTGTTCCGGCTCCATTGTTGTAAAGACCTAAAGCCGAAGTGAACCCTGAGGAAGCCCTCACCAGGCGAAACCCACTGATCCATCGTTTGTTCATTATTATGCATTTAATTGTCCATACATTATATTATCAAAATTATTGGGATGCCTGCCTTTACACACACATGAACTTTAATGGCATCCCAGTCGTAGTCCATAGGGTTCAATATTGAGTTGGTCCACCCTTTGCAGCTATAACAGCTTCAACTCTCATTTCTGGGGCTGGAGAGGAAAATTTCTTGTTCCGGCTCCATTGTTGTAAAGACCTAAAGCCGAAGTGAACCCTGAGGAAGCCCTCACCAGGCGAAACCCACTGATCCATCGTTTGTTCATTATTATGCATTTAATTGTACATACGTTATATTATCAAAAGTATTGGGATGCCTGCCTTTACACACACATATGAACTTTAATGGCATCCCAGTCGTAGTCCATAGGGTTCAATATTGAGTTGGTCCACCCTTTGCAGCTATAACAGCTTCAACTCTCATTTCTGGGGCTGGAGAGGAAAATTTATTTTCCGGCTCCATTGTTGTAAAGACCTAAAGCCAAAGTGGACCCTGAGGAAGCCCTCACCAGATGAAACCCGCTGATCCATCGTTTGTTCATTATTATGCATTTAATTGTACATACATTATATTATCAAAAGTATTGGGATGCCTGCCTTTACACACACATGAACTTTAATGGCATCCCAGTCGTAGTCCATAGGGTTCAATATTGAGTTGGTCCACCCTTTGCAGCTATAACAGCTTCAACTCTCATTTCTGGGGCTGGAGAGGAAAATTTCTTGTTCCGTTCTGACCCTACGGTAATTTCAAGAACACGCACATTTCCGTCCGCGGGGTTATGATTATGAACCATTATATTAAATACATGTTAATTTACGTATTATTACTTCTTTACTACCTAGTCGTTCAAAGTGGACCACTCCCGAAGGAGTCCTAGGTGAAGCTGAAATCTAGAAATATTGTTACCTCGGCCTTGTTCTTTAAAAGGAGGGGTCGGGGTCTTTACTCTCAACTTCGACAATATCGACGTTTCCCACCTGGTTGAGTTATAACTTGGGATACCTGATGCTGACCCTACGGTAATTTCAAGT
>BLSH010377369.1:416341-430793 GCA_018402905.1 Glandirana rugosa | reverse complement strand
TCTCTGACCATCTCCTGGATCATGTCTGCAGTCTCTGACCATCTCCTGTACTATGTCTGCAGTCTCTGACCGTCTCCTGTATCATGTCCGCAGTCTCTGACTGTCTCCTGTATCACGTCTGCAGTCTCTGACCATCTCCTGGATCATGTCTGCAGTCTCTGACCATCTCCTGTATCACATCTGCAGTCTCTGACCATCTCCTGTATCACATCTGCAGTCTCTGACCATCTCCTGGATCATGTCTGCAGTCTCTGACCATCTCCTGTACTATGTCTGCAGTCTCTGACCATCTCCTGTACTATGTCTGCAGTCTCTGACCATCTCCTGTACTACGTCTGCAGTCTCTGACCGTGATAATGTAATTATGACATTGTCAAAAAGGGGCAGAGCATGGATGACCCTGAAATTATGCCCCCCCCCCTGGAAAAAGTTCTGCGGACGCCCATGTATATATATATATATATAGTTTATGGCTCTGCCTCAGCCGATATGATTTTATTTGAATATGGGAAGCGAATAAAACGATTTCCAAACCTTTCTGTGCGTCACTCCTACAGCTTTCGCTTTTGAGAGTTGGCTATACGTTTATGCAATGCGTGCTGCCATACTTACGGTCCATATCTTTATCAAGGGAGGCATTCACAAAACAACAAAAAAAGATCAAAGCGCTAATCGTTAACCACCCAATGTTGATAAATAATACAATAAAAAATCATGGATAGACCGATTCCGAATTTACGATTCACAATAGTAATGAATTTCAACGAATCAGCAAAACAAAAAAAAAATGAAAACGAAACGAATTATCTGAATTCGAATTTGAAAATGAATTTGAATCCCAAAATTATTTTTGAATTTAAAAAATGTACTTGAATTTGAATCCCAAGATTAATTTGAATCCCAATTCCAAAATTTATTTGAATTTGAAAATGAATTTGAATTCAATTCCATAATTACTTTGATTTTGAATTCCAAAAGTTATCTGATTTGAATTCCAAAATGTATTTGAATTTGAGTTAAAAAATTAATTTGAATTTGAATTCCAAAACGAATTTGAATTCGAAATGGAAACATATTGCAATAAATACAGTAAGGTATAAAAATAAAAAAGGAGATTATTCCTACTTAGGCTGTTTGAAGGAATAAAATAGAAAAGAATAGAATACAATAGAATATAATAAAATAATATTAGCGTAGAATAGAATAGAATAGAATTCAAATTTCAAAATTAATTTGAATTACAAAATTAATTTGATTATGAAATCCAAAACTAATTTACATTTGAAATAAAAAATGAAATTGAATTTGAAATGGAAACATATTGCAATAAATACCGTAAGGTATAAAAGAGAAAAAAAGAAGATTATTCCTACTTAGGCTGCTTTAAGGAATAGAATAGAAATATGACCTATATACATTACATTATTATTATTATGTATCCCCCCCCCCCCACCCTCTCCCCAAACCCCCTCCTTTCTCTCCACCCCACCCCCTGACTTTGGTGTTTCTATATAAGTAGCTTGATTTGTGCTGTCCAGAGCAGCCGAGCTCTGAGGAAGGGGGTGCGCCCCCGAAACTCGTCAGCCCTTTGATGTCGATGTTCTTCACATTTGTTGTCCGCACTGCATGGCATTGTGTGGTCTGATGGCTATTTCTAGTTGCAGTTTTGGGAGTATTCACTTTTATCTGCTTTTTTATTGAATAAATGTTTTGTTTTTTTCGTTAATGCACTAGGTGTGTGCGCCTTCATGTCAGTTTGTTTTTTGTAGTACCTCGTGGATTACCGCGTCTGAGGAGGGGTAGAATAGAATGAATATAGCTCTCTTCCAAAATGGAGCATAAAAGAATAGAATAGAATAGAAAATAATAGAATGAAATATAAAAACAATAGAATAGAAAAAAATAGAATAGAACAGAACGGCTATAGCTCTTGGTTAAAATTTGAATAGAACATAAAATAATAGAATAGAAAAAAATAGAATAAAATAGAAAAAAATTGAATAGAACAGAACGGCTATAGCTCTCTTCCAAAATTTGAATAGAACTTAAAAGTATAGAATAGAAAAAAATAGAATAGAAAAAAATAGAATAGGATAGCACGACTATAGCTCTCTTCCAAAATTCGAACAGAACATAAAAGAATAGAATAGAATATAAAATAATATAATAAATTCTAAAAGAATAAAAGAGAAAGAAAAAAAGATAGAAAAAAAAAACAGAATATGATAGAATGACTATAGCTCTCTTCCAAAATTCGAACAGAACATAAAAGAATAGAATATAAAATAATATAATAAATTCTAAAAGAATAAAAGATAAAAAAAAAACCAGAATATGATAGAATGACTATAGCTCTCTTCCAAAATTCAAATAGAACATAAAAGAATGGAGTAGAATATAAAATAACAGAATAAAATACAAAAATAATAGAATAGAAAAAAATAGAATAGAACAGAACGGCTATAGCTCTCTTCCAAAATTTGAATAGAACATAAAACAATAGAATAGAAAAAAATAGGATAGAAAAAAATAGAATAAGATAGAACGACTATAGCTCTCTTCCAAAATTCGAACAGAACATAAAAGAATAGAATAGAATATAAAATAATATAATAAATTCTAAAAGAGAAAAAAAAAAAGATAGAAAAAAAAACAGAATATGATAGAATGACTATAGCCATCTTCCAAAATTCGAATAGAACATAAAAGAATGGAGTAGAATATAAAATAACAGAATAAAATATAAAAATAATAGAATAGGAAAAAATAGAATAGAACAGAACGGCTAGCTAACAGAACTATAGCTCTCTTCCAAAATTAGAATAGAACATAAAAGAATAGAATAGAAAAAAAATAGGATAGAACGACTATAGCTCTCTTCCAAAATTCGAACAGAACATAAATGAATAGAATAGAATATAAAATAATATAATATATTCTAAAAGAATAAAAGAGAAAAAAAAAGATAGAAAAAAAACAGAATATGATAGAATGACTATAGCTCTCTTCCAACATTCAAATAGAACATAAAAAAATACAATAGAATATAAAAGAATAGAATAAATTATAAAATAATAGAATAGAAAAAAATAGAATAGAATAGAACGAATATAGCTCTCTTCCAACATTCGAATAAAACATAAAAGAATAGAATAGAAAAGAATAGAATAACATAAAAAAGAATAGAACATAAAATAGAATAGAAAAGAATAGAATAAAATAAAAAAAGAATAGAATAGAAAAGAATAGAATAGAATCGAACGAACATAGCCGTCTTCTGAAATTGGAATAGAATAGAACAAGGATGAGTGATAGAGAAGAGTTCCAATGGATGGAACCCGGGTCCAAGGCGCCCCCGGTTAGCAGTCGGTGACGGTCGGTAGCTCCTCTCCTCGGCCGGCCATACCACGACCCACGAATGTTATTTATGGAGGGAGGACAATGCGGCCGCTATGGGACATTTGGGGAAACTTTGGAGCTATTTTAGCCGCAGTTGTTTTGCCGAGAGGAAGAATTCCTCCGTCTGTTACTCAGCACTTTGAATGCTTTGAAGCGGCTGCCAGTAAAGCATAAAGAATGAGCTGAACCCATAAATACTGGTGGCCTTCAGCCGATGTCGGGAAGGGAGGAGAGGAGTAATTGATGGCCTTGGCACAGCTGGCATCTGGATGGGATGCGGGGATATGGCGGGCGCAGGTGTCTCTGGCTGGCTGGTTGCACCTGTGATCTTTGTGCTGTACAGATGTGCGATGGAGCCGTGCCGCATTTTCTTTGTGAGGAAGGCACTGGCCATAGGGCAAATTAAGGTTCAAGGAGCATACAGGTGAGCAGGTGCAGGCCTGCAGGTGCTCGGTTTGCTCTGCATAGACCTGCGAAGAATGCACAGGCACATGTGCAGGCGCGCGCGCCCACGCTGCTAACATTGGCACCAAATGGACTATTTAAGTGCAGAAGTTGTATTAGTCAGTGCTGTCTCATCTACAGCCATTGCCGTGTTCCTGCATCCGTTCCTGCGCTTGGCTTCTGTGGTTAACCCACACGCTTGACCGCTACCTGCCCTGACCTTGGCTTGTCGCTGCCTTCTGCTTACCTGCCTGCTCCAGTGTAGCTGACCTCTGCCTGAATGGTGATTATTCTTTGCCCGCCGTCCATGCCTGTATCTGACCTTCTGTTGCTGACCTGGCTCATCTGACCACGCATCCAGTTAGCCATCTGCTATGCATGCTGCCTGTTCCTAGCTGGTCCTCCACCTGCTGCATGCTGCCAGCCTCTTCTGCACCAGCAAACCAGCCAACTACCAGCTAAGAAACTGCCTGCCTGCAGCCTGCCAAGCCCAGGGTCTGCTGCTCCTGCTGCCACCTGCTGTACTGACCATCTGATTGATCTCTTGCAAAGCACCTGCTACTTACCTCTACGGTCGGCTGGACACTTTACAGGCATTCATACCTCACCATGCTCCTGTGGCCACTGTCTCAAAATCAGTGATTCTGGAGCCATGGTTGTCAGAAATGCCTCCCTTGCCTGGGGAAAAGATGGCGCTAGGATGCAGTATGGGAAGGAGGCTTTGTGATGCGTTGGGCAATGTTCTGCTGGGAAACCTTGGCTTCTGCCATTCATGTGGATGTTAACCGTCATGTACCACCTACCTAAACATTGTTGGTGACCAAGTACATCCCTTCATGGAAACGGTATTCCCTGATGGCAGTGGCCCCTTTTACCAGGATAATGTGCCCTGCCACACTGCAAGAATGGTTCAAGAGTAGTTTGAGGAACACAACAACAAGTTCAAGGTTGGCCATGCCTCCAATTTGGAGGCGTGGCCAACCTTGAACTTGTTGTTGTGTTACCTTCATCCCTTCATGGAAACGGTATTCCCTGATGGCAGTGGCCCCTTTTACCAGGATAATGCGCCCTGCCACACTGCAAAAATGGTTCAAGAGTAGTTTGAGGAACACAACAACAAGTTCAAGGTTGGCCATGCCTCCAATTTGGAGGCGTGGCCAACCTTGAACTTGTTGTTGTGTTACCTTCATCCCTTCATGGAAACGGTATTCCCTGATGGCAGTGGCCCCTTTTACCAGGATAATGCACCCTGCCACACTGCAAAAATGGTTCAAGAGTAGTTTGAGGAACACAACAACAAGTTCAAGGTTGGCCATGCCGTCAATTTGGAGGCGTGGCCAACCTTGAACTTGTTGTTGTGTTCCCTTCATGGAAACGGTATTCCCTGATAGCAGTGGCCCCTTTTACCAGGATAATGTGCCCTGCCACACTGCAAAAATGGTTCAAGAGTGGTTTGAAGAACACAACAACAAGTTCAAGGTTGGCCATGCCTCCAGTTTGGAGGCATGGCCAACCTTGAACTTGTTGTTGCGTTCCTCAAACCACTCTTGAACCATTTTTGCAGTGTGGCAGGGCGCATTATCCTGGTAAAAGGGGCCACTGCCACCACTCTTGAACCATTTTTGCAAATTTTCCAGATCTCAAACCAATCAGGCATCTGTTGGATGTATTAAAAATCTGATCCATGGAGGCCTCACCTTGCAACTTACAAGAATTTATGGAGTTGATTTACTTAAACCTGGAAAGTGCAAAACCTGGAGCAGCTGTGCATGGTAGCCAACCAGCTTCGAACTTTAGCTTGTTCAATTAAGTTTTGACAATAAAACCTGGAAGCTGATTGGCTGCACCAGTAGAGTTCATACCTTGATGGGTCAGGGCTGTTTTGCTGCCCTAAAGGGACCTACTTAATAGTAGTTGGGTCATCCTAAAGTTATGGCTGGCTGGCTGGTTGAAACTGTGATCCTTGTACTGTACAGATGTGCGATGGGGCTGAGACGTGGGAAAGGCCTCTTACCGTTCCAACATATTCGCTATTCCCAAGCCAGAAGATGGTTCTCCTCTGAGATAAAGTACCAGACATCATGGCTTTCATACAGCTAACCGCAATGGAAATGGAGGCATTTACAGAGCAAACAAAAAAACAAATCGCAGAAGGAAATCGGAGCGCACCGCACATAATGACGCGATCCTCCGAGAGAATACTTCATCCAATTCCACCCCTGATGCGGATACTTATGTGATTTTCTCAGGAAATGGCTGAGGAACAGAGGAATTCTTCTTCGGGCGACAAGTAAAATCTATGAAAGACCCTGACTTTGCAGGAAAGTAGACAACTTTACGGGAGGGATCAGAGATTAGGTTGTATCCCCATCTTAGCGACCTGTTTTTTTGCGACACACATAGGGCAGCCCATTCATTTCAAGGGGCTGCCTTACGAACGCGTCAAAGTAACTTCTGCACCTTGTTTGACGTTAAGCTTCATGCGTTTTTTAAATGCATGTTTTGGCGTTTTTTGCACGTTCCCACGCAAGGCGTCCTTGGGCTCAGAGGACGGTAAACGCACATTCAAATACTGCAATTCCCCAGGGTGCCCATTAAAGTTGCCGGAAACCAGAGGAGTTTGTTCAGCAGCAGGACAGCTGGCAAATGGGTTGATAGCCCTTAAAATCTAGCAGGTATATAAAAAAAATCTATTAACTCCAAGAGTGCTGGTTTAGATATGAAAAATGAACATGGTAGCTATCTGTACATTAAGGCGAGGTTGCGGTAACCCAACAAGGTAAAACACAAAACCTGCTGTGGGCGGAGGTGGTGAATACCATGCAGAATAGAGTTGGTCGCTCTCGATGCCTAGGGGTTCCTGGTTCTAGGTAACCCAACAAGGTAAAACAGAAAACCTGCAGTGGGCGGAGGTGGTGAATACCATGCAGGATAGAGTTGGTCGCTCTTGATGCCTAGGGGTTCCTGTTTCTAGGTAACCCAACAAGGTAAAACACAAAACCTGCTGTGGGCGGAGGTGGTGAATACCATGCAGGATAGAGTTGGTCGCTCTCGATGCCTAGGGGTTCCTGGTTCTAGGTAACCCAACAAGGTAAAACAGAAAACCTGCAGTGGGCGGAGGTGGTGAATACCATGCAGGATAGAGTTGGTCGCTCTCGATGCCTAGGGGTTCCTGGTTCTAGGTAACCCAACAAGGTAAAACACAAAACCTGCTGTGGGCAGAGGTGGTGAATACCATGCAGGATAGAGTTGGTCGCTCTCGATGCTTAGGGGTTCCTGTTTCTAGGAAACCCAGCAAGGTAAAACACAAAACCTGCTGTGGGCGGAGGTGGTGAATACCATGCAGGATACAGTTGGTCGCTCTCGATGCCCAAGGGTTACTTGTTCTAGGAAACCCAACAAGGTAAAACACAAAACCTGCTGTGGGCGGAGGTGGTGAATACCATGCAGGATAGAGTTGGTCGCTCTTGATGCCTAGGGGTTCCTGGTTTTAGGTAACCCAACATGGTAAAACACAAAACCTGCTGTGGGCGGAGGTGGTGAATACCATGCAGGATAGAGTTGGTCGCTCTCAATGCCTAGGGGTTCCTGGTTCTAGGTAACCCAACAAGGTAAAACACAAAACCTGCTGTGGGAGGAGGTGGTGAATACCATGCAGGATAGAGTTGGTCGCTCTCGATGCCTAGGGGTTTCTGTTTCTAGGTAACCCAACAAGGTAAAACACAAAACCTGCTGTGGGTGGAGGTGGTGAATACCATGCAGGATAGAGTTGGTCGCTCTTGATGCCTAGGGGTTCCTGGTTCTAGGTAAACCAACAAGGTAAAACACAAAACCTGCTGTGGGCGGAGGTGGTGAATCCCATGCAGGATAGAGTTGGTCGCTCTCGATGCCTAGGGGTTCCTGGTTCTAGGTAACCCAACAAGGTAAAACACAAAACCTGCTGTGGGCGGAGGTGGTGAATACCATGCAGGATAGAGTTGGTCGCTCTCGATGCCTAGGGGTTCCTGGTTCTAGGTAACCCAACAAGGTAAAACACAAAACCTGCTGTGGGCAGAGGTGGTGAATACCATGCAGGATAGAGTTGGCCGCTCTCGATGCCTAGGAGTTCCTGGCCTAGGTCCTCAGAAGGGACTTCAGGACGGTGATGTTCATGTTCTTGGGGAGAAAGTAAAAAACTCACTGGTGGTTCCAACAGCAGAGGCGCCCATTGGAATGCGTATTATGGTGTGGGCCACACAAACACACTCCAGTGAAACCTGTACAACCAGGTCGTGCAGAACATCTGCATATCAGCTTTAAACTAAGAAAGTGGCCAGTTTGAGCCACAAAACGCATCTTTGGTGAAATAAAATAACATGATGCGCATTGTCTTCGATTCATCCCTAGACACACCTTAATACACATTCCAATGAGCGCCTCTGCCATTTGAACCTCTGATGGGTTCTTATACTTTCTCACCAACAAGTATAAATGAATGAAACTTGTTGGATCAGAAATAGTTTTATACTTTTGATCTCTTCTTGGGCTTTTGGCTAAGATGAAGTGTAGTATCTATCCCTATCAGTGTCCAGTAGGGGTGCTCCACCATCATTCTGGCCTTATGTATAGTATCCCTTATGGTGTGATGGGGGTCCTGAAGGATCTTCCTCATGGGAAAGAAACCAAATTGAGCGCCCTCCACATAAGGTGTGGGTTGGGGGTATTTCCCTGGTGTGGAAGGTTCCAAGGGGCTCAGTGCCTCCTGATTTGAACAGTACTGCCTTGTCTGTCCTGGAGGCGGGGAGGAAGAGAGCCTGTGGTGTTAGTTCCCCCTGGGTGCTCTTAGTATCATGATGGGTGTGGGGCCCCTCTGTATAAATGAACACTTGGCCCCCACACCTCTTGATTTTTTATTTTTATTTGCATATTGTCTCATGAGCTAGGCCTTTTTACCGAGGATGGGGCAATTATCGTTTCTAGGCCATAAGACCTAGCCATCGCGCAAACTTTCTCCTTTACTCATGGATAGTAGGGTGTGGGCCTTTGGGGGTGCCCTGAAATCTAGGGGGAGGATGTGTGCCCATCAAGTTCCTTCCTCCCCTGCCTTAGGGATAGGGTGTCTCTTCAAGAGAGCCCCCACCTGGTACTCGTTGGTTGGCTTTGGCTGACCATGAGGAACGTGGTCTGCTGGGCCTTTGGCCAGGTGGACCTAAGTTTGCTTTGCCCCTGTCAGGAGTCTTACACCCCGAGGGGGCCAGGGAGGAGTCATTAGTCTTCGGGAGGGGATGCACTTTTTTGGTTCACTTTATTGTTTTGTTTTTGCGCACCACACTATAGGGTTGGAAAAAAAACCTGTCTTATACTAATTTGTTGGGTTTTTCAGAGATAACTGACCCAAGTGAACTGCGAACTTATTATTCATTGTTACAATGTAAACCTACATCTTCAATTACATATAAAAGCTGAGAAAGGGGTAAAACTCTTGGCATGATATAAGCCAAGAGGAAACACCGAATTTTGTGGACTTTGTCGGCACTAATGAATTTAGATCTTTGGATTCCTCATACTGTTACTCTCTATGTGCCCTAGATCCACGGCAAAAACCGCGGCACCAATTAATATAATAAAGTAAAATTGCCTGATACTACGAATGGATTAAACAACACTGCTCCATTATACTATGAATTATAGGTAGGATACGGGTTTGTCCACAGTATATGGAACGATATTGATAATAGTTACATCTGTTCTAAGTCAACTTAAATTTCTATCCAGACATTCCCATATTGGATGTGTCGGTGTTGTTTGGGTCTCCTGTGCCTGCCCCCCTGATGTATAGCCGAATTTGGGGAATTGTGAACCACAAATAAAGCAGTTATGGTGAATATGGACAATATGTTTGAAATTTAATGAAATGTAAATATGGTTATATGTAACACAAATCAGTATGTCATTTTTACATTTGTATAATCCTTAGCTTGAAGAGTATTAAGGTCCAGAAGAAGCACACTGGTGCGAAGCGCGTCGACCTCCTCTTTCACGCCCATTCGTGATTTCGGGTTTGGTAGTAGTATCACCCCTGATTCATGTGGAACTATTCTAAAATTGTTTTATATATTTGTATTCCTTGTGTATTATCTTTTGATATACAAATACTGTACTTACCAATTATCGACACGTTGCAACGTGTCCTTTTTTTATGATGTAATGAGTCAATAAACTAACTTTCTTTTAACCAAAACCATCAGTTTCATTAGTGCCGACAAAGTCCACAAAATTCGGTGTTTCCTCTTGGCTTATATCATGCCAAGAGTTTTACCCCTTTCTCTGCTTTAATTTAGGATGGTGGCACAATTTTGGCATGACATTTTTACATATAAAAGCTGTTTAATCGGTCCACTTTTGAATTCAATAAAAAGTTAAATACAAGTGAAGCACCCCCATAGTATAGGTACTTTTTTCTAGCAGGGTTTTTGGCAAGGAGAGGTAAATTTAGTCAGGCCTGACTGTAATGTGCAGGCCTGAATGTTTTGATTTGGGCTGGGAGGAGAAGCTCAAGGAGGATTGGGTGGACTTAACAGGTGAGGTCACCAGAACCTCCCACTTCTTTCTATAAACCTGGAGAAGGTTTTCCGGTCAGAGATGGAGCCACCTGGAGTGTTCTAAGGAGCCCTGGCCAATCCCCAAGCAGGGCTGGCAGGGGGCAGGCCTCCTTAAATACTCAGAGTCAGCCCAATCTGGGAGGAGTAGCGTCGGGTGGAAGTCTGGAGATGTAGCAGAGGCGCCGTGGAGCAGGCCCCTACCCGGGAGGTCGCCCCCAGTCTGGGGAGGGAGACCTTGGGGCCTGGGAGTTCGGGTGCAGTCCAGGGAGGAGAGTGATTCCTGGAGCAGCACAGGAGGAACAGGAGAACAGCGGAGGTGCTACAGGAGTAGAGAGACTTTAAAGTATCCAACGGTGCCGTGAGTGACGGTTCCTGGGACTGGAGGAGAAAGTGCTGGAGAAGGCTGGGGGAGGAATGGTAGACAGACTATGGGAGCCTTGGGAACCAGTCAAGGGAAAGGAGAGTCATTACCAGAGAGCAGGTCGATGGGACCTGGAAGAGGAATGGGCTGGGAGTTGTAGTCCGTCAAATGCCCGGTCAGCACTGAATTACTTTACTGCACATTCAGGGGTCCGTGATCCCTGGCCTGTAATGGGTGTTCCCATACCTCCCAACATTTTGAGATTGGAATGAGGGGCACCTACTAGCAAACGTATGTAGGCTTAGGACACGCCCCCTGCCACACCCCTTTAAAGGAGAATTAACCAAAAAAAAGGTTAATTAAATTCACAAGGGCTTTTTTTTTACCACTAGTATTCCTTTATATTGGCTTTTAAAATTTACAAATGCAACAATTTAGAATTTTTTGATGAAAGGTTTAACACTTTTTGAAAGATAAAAAGTGCATTTTACATACAACTATATAGATCAGATCAAAATGAGGGACGAATGAGGGGGGAATGAGGGACAGAGGGACATTGCTCCAAATCAGGGACAGTCCTCAAAACCAGGGACAGTTGGGAGCTATGTGTTCCCGAGGTCCTGCTGCAACTGGGTAGGCCTCACCATGTGCTAGCCGCGGTGAAGAGAAAGGTATAGAGAAGCCTGATAAATTTCCTTTCAGGCTGGAAAGAAGCAAAGGAGTGGAAAGCTGTGAGTTCTGTGTAGTGAGAGAACTGGTCAGCAAGTGAAGTGCTGGAGAGTTGAGAGGAGCGATAGTCTGCAGAGGGAGAGTCTGCAGTGAAGTGCGCACATACAGCCTTGTATATGGAATCCTTGTACCATAATTCTTTGGGCATCCCACAGTCATCCCTTATCCCCATCCAAGTTATTTCCCCCAAATAAAACAACAAAAACAAGAGCCGGCCTGGTCGGTGTCTCCGGATGTGTGATAATGGTGCGACTGAGGTCAGCTATCAGGTGAACCACAACTACCAGCTACTCTCAAGGGAGCCCATGGCTACACAAAGAAAAAAAAAGTTTTATTCCACCATGCTAGCTACATAGAAGCAGGTTTTATTCCTCACTCTATAGATATCTATAGTCTGTATGGTGCGGTCAACGTTGAAGGGAAGGAGCACAGAAGCTGCGAGTCGTCAATTTCCTCTCTTAGAAGTCTCCGCTCTCCGCTGTGCGTGAGATGGACCCCGCTGGGTGGTAATTGCTGGTTTGGAAACGTCCACCTTAGCTAGGTGACTTATAATGGAGGTTCTGCGTAGGTTCCCGAGCGCTCGATGACCCAATAAATACCGGTCTGCCTTTCAACGTGCCGGAATTTCACCGCCCTGACCCTGGAAATGTCAGGATACATTACAGACAGGGAGACGTGCTCAGCTGTGCCGGAGACAGCAACCCAGCATTGGACTGAAATTAAACAAATAGCTTCCTGCTGGAAGGAAGCTGAGAAGATGGAATATGAAAGCTACTATAGTTTACATCTGCGTTTCTCGATTTTTCGAGTTGCGGAACCCTTTAAAGGTGTGGGAGATGAACACAACCACCTTGATTAAATTAACTTCACATCGGAGCCCCCCCCCCGCCCCCCTTCAAATGAGAAACCCTCCTTCACACCAGAATCTTCCCATCACACCAGAGGTCCCCCCAACACATCAAAGTCCTCCTTTACATGTGAGTCCCTCCTTCACACTAGAATCTTCCCATCACACCAGAGGTCCCCCCCAACACATCGAAGTCCTCCTTTACATGTGAGTCCCTCCTTCACACCAGAATCTTCCCATCACACCAGAAGTCCCCCCAACACATCAAAGTCCCCATTTACATGTGAGTCCCTCCATCACATCAGAATCTTCCCATCACACCAGAGGTCCCCCCAACACATCAAAGTCCTCCTTTACATGTGAGCCCCTCCTTCACACCAGAATCTTCCCATCACACCAGAGGTGCCCCAACACATCAAAGTCCCCATTTACATGTGAGTCCCTCCATCACATCAGGCAGGGCCATCTTAATGAATGGGCACACTTGGGAAGTGCCCATGGGCCCCATGTGCATGAGGGGCCCATGATCAGGGCCAGGAATGGGGGGGGGCTGTGTTGAAGGGTTGCACTGATGATTTGGTTGCTCGTGCCCCTCATCTTTGGCAAGAGTTACGGCAATGTCACTCCAGTCAGAAGGAGCAGTGGCTGGCTTCTGCAGGGGGAGGAAGAGAGTCGGCACTGAGACTGAGAACTCACCTCAGTCTCAGTGTGGGAGAGGAAGGAGGAACTGCCTTAATTGCAGGTGGGAACAGCATTTGTGATCTGTGAGTAGAAGGGGGTGGAGGGGGGCGCAACTCTGATGTATGGGGACACTGTGATGAAGGAACCTGATGTATGGGGACACTGTGATAAGGGAACCTGATGTATGGGGATACTGTGATAAGGGAACCTGATGTATGGGGACACTGTGATAAGGGAACCTGATGTATGGGGATACTGTGATAAGGGAACCTGATGTATGGGGACACTGTGATGAAGACACCTGATGTATGGGGGCACTGTGATAAGGGAACCTGATGTATGGGGGCACTGTGATAAGGGAACCTGATGTATGGGGACACAGTGATAAGGGAACCTGATGTATGGGGATACTGTGATAAGGGAACCTGATGTATGGGGACACTGTGATGAAGTCACCTGATGTATGGGGACACTGTGATAAGGGAACCTGATGTATGGGGACACTGTGATAAGGGAACCTGATGTATGGGGACACTGTGATAAGGAAACCTGATGTATGGGGATACTGTGATAAGGGAACCTGATGTATGGGGGCACTGTGATGGGGACACCTAATGTATGGGAACACTGTGATAAGGGAACCTGATGTATGGGGACACTGTGATAAGGGAACCTGATGTATGGGGATACTGTGATAAGGAAACCTGATGTATGGGGACACTGTGATAAGGGAACCTGATGTATGGGGACACTGTGATAAGGGAACCTGATGTATGGGGACACTGTGATGGAGACACCTGATGTATGGGGACACTGTGATGGAGACACCTGATGTATGGGGACACTGTGATGAAGACACCTGATGTATGGGGGCACTGTGATGAGGGAACCCGATGCATGGGGACACCTAAAGTGTGGGGACACTGTGATGGGACACCTGATGTATGGGCAAACGGTGATGGGGACACCTGATGTATGGGCAAACGGTGATGGGGACACCTGATATATGGGGACACTGTGAAGGGGGACACCTGATGTATGGAGGCACTGTAATGAGGGAGCCTAATGTATGGAGGCACTGTGATAAGGGAACCTGATGTATGGGGACACTGTGATAAGGGAACCTGATGTATGGGGACACTGTGATAAGGGAACCTGATGTATGGGGACACTGTGATGGAGACACCTGATGTATGGGGACACTGTGATGAAGACATCTGATGTATGGGGGCACTGTGATGAAGACACCTGATGTATGGGGGCACTGTGATGAAGACACCTGATGTATGGGGGCACTGTGATGAAGACACCTGATGTATGGGGACACTGTGATAAGGGAACCTGATGTATGGCACAGAAGTAGTGTCACGGGGGTATGTAGTCCACAGAAGTAGTGTCACGGGGGTATGT
>BLSH010377369.1:401183-416331 GCA_018402905.1 Glandirana rugosa | reverse complement strand
CACTGTGATGAAGACATCTGATGTATGGGGGCACTGTGATGAAGACACCTGATGTATGGGGGCACTGTGATAAGGGAACCCGATGCATTGGGACACCTAAAGTGTGGGGACACTGTGAGGGGACACCTGATGTATGGGCAAACAGTGATGGGGACACCTGATGTATGGGCAAACGGTGATGGGGACACCTGATATATGGGGACACTGTGAAGGGGGACACCTGATGTATGGAGGCACTGTAATGAGGGAGCCTAATGTATGGAGGCACTGTGATGGGTAACACCTCATGTATAGGGGCACTGTGATGAGGGGACCTGATGTATGGGGACACCAGATGTATGGGAGCACTGTGATGGGGGACACCTAATGTATGGGGACAATTAATGTATGGGAGGCACTAGGAAGGGGGATACCTGATGTATGGGGGAACTGTGATGGGGATACCTGATGTATGGGGGAACTGTGATGGGGAACCTGATGTATGGGGACTATTCATGTATGGGGGGCACTATGAAGGGGGCACCTGATGTATGGGGACATTGTGATGGGAGAATCTGATGTATGGGGGCACTGTAATGGGGATGCCTGATCCAGGCTGGTTGGGGCCCCCAGTACATTACTTTGCCCAGGGGCCCATGATGCTTTTAAGATGGCAGTGTGTACAGGGTCGCACTGGAGAAGGTTGGAATGCATGGAAACACTAAAGCAGAGAGCAGACTAGAGTGTGCAGGGACCCCCTAGAGAAGGTTGTAGTCCGCCCGGGGTGCACAAGTAAAACTAAAGCATGGAGCAGACTGGAGAGAAGCTAGAAGGACACAAAAAACACTGGGGACCACTGTAGACACACAGGAACTGGGTACAGGCTGAACAGACACTGGAGGTCATGGGGATAACACTGGGAAGATTGGGGAAACACTACAGAGGTTACTTGGGGAACACATGGGGTCCAGCTACTAGCATCTGGACATGTTGCTTGAACCCTTCACTGGCCTTTTACAACAGCACCCCCTCTATGATTGGCTGAGGTTTCGGGGGGAAGCAGGAAGCTGGTGGCCATACAGGAAAGACCCAAATCTTGGTGGGGGGGGTAAGGAGAGTGACGGGGGGGAGTGACACCTGGAGTTGCAGAGCCGTAGGTTTGGAGTACCCAAGTGCAGTGGCGGAATGAGCCGTATTACCAATACTTTTCCATAGGGTTGCCACCCATCAGTCTTGGAGCCGTACATGTAAAGTCACATGCTGTCTATAGGACACCAGCACTTACGGCATGCACATCATTTTTATTTGCTTTCTTGTGTTCCCGTAATAATAATCTTTATCTTCATTTGACGCGAGTCGCCTCGTCCACAGCTGTGTGTTTTAGCTCCTAACATGCAGACCACACATTGGCAATCTATTTTAATCAGCTAGAAAGGTTAATAGAAGAGCTCATGAACCCCGGCAGTAATACTTTTTCCTGGTTGCTGTGGTTCGATTGGTTAATTTGCCGAGCGCCCGGGTAATTTGTCACAAGTTGGGGGGGTTGCATTAACTACACACGTGCATTCCAGCAAACATGCCAAATTAAAATTAATGACATGATGAAAATTAAAATGTCCGTACGATCTGCGTAAAAGCGGAATAAGTGAGCTCACATAATGAGCCGGAGTAATAAATAAATGGCGGGTGTGCTGTCGGGTGCTTACTCCGGGGTCATTTATAAAACTGGATACTAATTGGCTTAAATCACTTAGAGAAGTGACAGCCTGAATATGTGGTGCATGCCAACAGGGCTACCGTTAGAAATCATTGGGCCCCAAACAGCCTGCCTGACAGGGAGGGGAGGTTATCCAGAAGCAGGGGCCCCTCGTGTTACTTGGGGCCCTTCTGTCCAAGAGGAGAAGAGAGGCTCCACCAGTGATCAGACAGGAGGGGCCGACACACATCGCATGATTTCTCTCTGCAGAATTTTGTTGATGGAAGTTGACTTGGCGGTTCCCGTCCCCAGTCTCCTCCTCCAATCAGTGGTCAATAGCTGGGACGGGTCACAGAGATTCATGCGTCATTGTTAAAGACCAAGGGGCCCTATTTGACAACCCCTGTTGACCCAATGGGGTCTGGGTCCAGTATGGGAAAAGTACCTGTACACCCTTATCAGCAACCCTGCATGCCAATTGGTGCCAGTCCCACCCACGCCTTCCCGACACCCACGCCTTCCTGACACCCACGCCTTCCTGAAACCCATGCCTTCCTGACACCCACGCCTTCCTGAAACCCATGTCTTCCTGACAGTCACGCCCTCCTGACACCCACGCCTTCCTGAAACCCATGTCCTCCTGACACTCACACCCTCCTGACACCCATGCCTTCCTGACACCCACGCTTTCCCGAAACCCATGTCTTCCTGACACTCACACCTTCCTGGCACTCACGCCTTCCTGACACCCATGCCTTCCTGACACCCACACGTTCCTGACACCCATGCCTTCCTGACACCCACGCCTTCCTGACAACCACACCTTCCTGAAACCCATGCCTTCCTGACACCCACGGCTTCCTGAAACCCATGTCTTCCTGACAGTCACGCCTTCCTGACACCCATGCCTTCCTGACACCCACGCTTTCCCGAAACCCATGTCTTCCTGACATTCACACCTTCCTGGCACTCACGCCTTCCTGACACCCATGCCTTCCTGACACCCACACCTTCCTGACACCTATGCCTTCCTGACACCCACCCCTACCTGACACCCATGCCTTCCTGACACCCACACCTTCCAGACTCCCACACCTTCTTGACACCCATGCGCTCCTCACATACGCATCTTTCTGACTCCTATGCCTTGCTCACACCCACACCTTCCAGACACCCACGCCTTCCTCACACCTTCCTCTCACCCATGCTCTTCTGACTCCTATGCCTTCCTCACACCCATGCTTTCTAGACACCCACGTCTTCTTCTCCTCATACCAATAACTTCCTGACCCACGCCTTCCTGACACCCTCACCTTCCAGACACCCACACCTTCTTCTCCTCATACCAATGACTTCCTGATCCACGCCTTCCTGACACCCTCACCTTCCAGACACCCATGCCTTCCTGACACCCACACCTTCCAGACACCCACACCTTCCTGACACCCATGCCTTCCAGCACCCATGCCCTCCTCACACTATGACTTCCTGACCCACACCTTCCTGGCACCCACACCTTCCAGACACCCACACCTTCCTGGCACCCATGCCCTTCTCACACATATGGCTTCCTCACGTCCACGCCTTCCTGATACTCATGCCTTCCAGACACACATGCCCTTCTCACACCTATGGCTTTCTCACACCCATATCTTCCTGACACCCAGCTAGGCTCCCACACAGAAGCCTTAGTACTTTCACAAAATGCTGCGTATTGAAAACGAAAAATGCAAAATTGATTAATGCAAATGGCGACCAATCAGACACAAACTTTTATCCTCTAACCTACACAAGGATGAGCAAACAATGTGGCGAATGACTATGAACAACAGTTCCTTGCTGCAGAGCGTTTAACTACTTTTACTCTGAGTAATGCCTGGCAGAAGAATGGATAAAAAGCTGCAAATCGCTGTTGTCGGAGTGAAGCGGATTCCTCGTGGTGATTGAAAGGTTTAGTAAAACGTGAAATATTGCGGCTGCATGAAATCGCAGAAACTAAAAGGGTTTGGAAATGACCACACAAGGGAGCCATAATTGCCTGATAACATCCATCTATTTCACAGATTTGTACGGCCAGTAAAACAGCATCTGTCTGTCACCGAGAATTCTGCTGGAAACAAATGTTTATCAGTTTATTGAAGGCTTTTATACATGCATATTGTAGAGTGCAGGCAAGGTCAGAAGATACTGATTTATAGGCAGCGCTACCTATAGCCCCATATGTACGCTCCCTCCCCATGGCCCCCGATATCAATCACATTCTCCCTTTTACTGGTAGTTATTACTCACCATAGAAGACAGGCCCAACACTTAACGCGGCTGGAGACTTGAAACTTTTTTTTTTTAATTTACAACCCTTCATGTTCATATTAAGTTCTGTATTTTCTAAAGTTCCAGTCAGTGCCTGGAAAACCGCAATCTCAATGTTTTTAAGACTTCAGAAGTACACAAGTGATCAATCCCACCCATCATCTCTCCATAACCAAAGTACAGTGTCTGTATTGGGTGGAAGGAACCTTTAATGAAATGGCAGCCAATCAGCAGTTAGCTTTTTAAACTTTCGTTGTTACAATATTTAACCCATGATTGGTTCAGCTGAACCAACTAACTGCTGACTGGTTGCCATTCCACCCAATGTTCGTATTTTTGCTATGGAGAGATGATGATTTGGCTATGGAGAGATAATGGTTTGGTTATGGAGAGATGATGATTTGGTTATGGGGAGATAATGGTTTGGTTATGGCAAGATGATGGTTTGGTTATGGAGAGATGATGGTTTGGTTATGGAAAGATTATGGTTTGGTTATGGAGAGATAATGGTTTGGTTATGGCAAGATGATGCTTTGGTTATGGAGAGATGATAATTTGGTTATGGAGAGATGATGATTTGGTTATGGAGAGATAATGGTTTGGTTATGGCAAGATGATGGTTTGGTTATGGAGAGATGATGGTTTGGTTATGGAGAGATGATGCTTTGGTTATGGAGAGATGATGATTTGGTTATGGAGAGATAATGGTTTGGTTATGGCGAGATGATGGTTTGGTTATGGAGAGATGATGGTTTGGTTATGGAGAGATGATGGTTTGGTTATGGAAAGATTATGGTTTGGTTATGGAGAGATAATGGTTTGGTTATGGAGAGATGATGGTTTGGTTATGGAGAGATGATGGTTTGGTTATGGAGAGATAATGGTTTGTTTATGGCAAGATGATGCTTTGGTTATGGAGAGATGATGCTTTGGTTATGGAGAGATAATGGTTTGGTTATGGAAAGATTATGGTTTGGTTATGGAGAGATAATGGTTTGTTTATGGCAAGATGATGCTTTGGTTATGGAGAGATGATGCTTTGGTTATGGAGAGATAATGGTTTGGTTATGGCAAGATGATGCTTTGGTTATGGAGAGATGATGGTGGGATTGATCACTCATGTACTTCTGAAGTCTTTAGAAACACTGAGATTGCGGTTTTAGAGGCATCCAGGTAGGTGCTATCACTATAAGCAAGAAATGCATCTGTGCTAATGTAACAAAAAAAAATGCTCTGAATATTTATGCAATCCACTAGCACATCCTTTCACAACTTTTTTTTTTACCCCAGGGGAACCCTTGTAATAATTTTCAGGAGTCCAAGAACTCCTGCTAAGATTAGTCCATCAGAAGTCGTAAGGAAAATGCCTTTTACATTGGTGGTCAATGAAAGGAATGACCCCTTATAGTGCTGGTTAGAAAGACACCCTTCCAGTTAGCTGGAAAGATCACTGGTATCATGGTACTGGCTCTGCCAAGAGGCAATGGACCTGGAACTATGAAGGAATCATCAGATGGAAGGTTAACTTGATATAGATTGAGGAACCCCTAGCTGGAAAGATCATTGATGTTATGCTACTGGTTTTGTCAAGTGGCAACAGACCTGCAACTATGAAGGCAGCATCGGAGGGAAGGTCAACTAGCCACAGCTCAAAGAAGCCCTAGCTGGAAAGATCATTGGTGTCATGTGACTGGCTTTGCCAAGTAGCAATGGACCTGGAACTATGAAGGCACCATCAGATGGAAGGTCAGCTTGCCATAGATTGAGGAACCCCTAGCTGAAAAGATCATTGAAGTCATGCTACTGGTTTTGCCAAGTGCCAATAGACCTGGAACTATGAAGGCACCATCAGATGGAAGGTCAGCTTGCCATATATTGAGTGAGGAACCCCTAGCTGGAGAGGTCATTGGTGTCATGTTACTGGTTCCACCAAGTGGTAACGGACCTGGAACTATGAAGGCAGCATTAGATGGAAGGTCAAAGAGCCACAGCTCAAATAATCCCTAGCAGGAAGATCATTGGTGTCATGCTACTGATTCTGACAAATACCAATGGACCTGAAATTATGAAGGCACCATCAGATGGAAGGTCAACTTGTCATAGATCAAGGAACCCCTAACCGGAAAGATTATTGGTGTCATACACCAAACTGCGGGGGGGTGGGGGCAGAAGTAGGAATACGTTACTACTAGAGAATTCATTTTTGTACATTATAATGGGGCCTCTACTCATTTTGCTTTATATGGAGTTACCTTGACAAAACCTTCCCAGTGTTGGATTAGATAACAAGATGGACCTAAGACTATGAGGGCACTATCAGATGGAAGGTCAGCTTACCACAGCTCAAAGAACCACTAACTGGAAAGATTATTGGTTTCATTCACCAAACTACAAAGGGGGAAGCAAAAGTAGGAATTCATTACTTCTAGAGAATTCATTATTGTAGATTGTAATGGAGCCCCTAATCATTTTGCTTTGTATGGAGTTACCTTGGCAAAACCTTCCCAGTGTTGAATTGATGGACCTGAGACTATGAAGACACCATCAGATGGAAGGTCATAGATTGAGAAACCCCTAGCTGGAAAGGTCATTGGTGTCATGCTACTGGCTCTGCCAAGTCACAATGGACCTGAATCTATGAAGGCACCATCAGATGGAAGGTCAACTAGCCACAGCTCAAGGAACCCCTGGCTGGAAAGATCATTGGTGTCATGCTACTAGCTTTGTCGAGTGGCAATGGACCTGGAACTATGAAGGCACCACCATCAGATGTAAGGTCAGCTTACCATAGATTGAGGAACCCCTAGCTGGAAAGATCATTGATGCCACGCTTCTAGCTTTACCGAATGGCAATGGACCTGGAACTATGAAGGCACCACCATCAGATGAAAGGTCAGCTTACCATAGATTGAGGAACCCCTAGCTGCAAAGATCATTGATGCCACGCTACTAGCTTTGCCGAGTGGCAATGGACCTGGAACTATGAAGGCACCACCATCAGATGAAAGGTCAGCTTACCATAGATTGAGGAACCCCCTAGCTGCAAAGATCATTGATGCCATGCTACTAGCTTTGCCGAGTGGCAATGGACCTGGGACTATGAAGGCACCAGCATCAAATGAAAGGTCAGCTTACCATAAATTGATGAACCCCTAGCTGCAAAGATCATTGATGCCATGCTACTAGCTTTGCCGAGTGGCAATGGACCTGGAACTATGAAGGCACCACCATCAGATGAAAGGTCAGCTTACCATAGATTGAGGAAAGCCTAGCTGGAAAGGTCATTGGTGTCATGCTACTGTTTCCGTCAAGTGGGAATTGACCTGGAACTGTGAGGGCATCATCAGATGGAAGGTCAACCAGCCACAGCTTAAGAAACCCCAAATGAGCCCTGGTTGAGAATACCTGCACTAGATCCACATTCACTTAAGTGGTGGGTGGTCTGATTCCTGAAGCCTGTACTTCTCTGCTTGATGGACCACAAATACCACTCATACCTCCAATGCAGGTTTAAACTAAAGGGTGACCCTAATGTTGGAATATATTACTTTGACAGAATTAATTATTGCACATTATACATTATAATGGGGCCCCTACTCATTTTTTTGTACGGAGCAACCTTGAGAAAACAATCCCAGCGTTGGATGTGGTGTTTGATGTGGTGGCATTGACCAGGCACTTTACCTGGCTGCCTTGAGATTTTTCATTTGTATAAAGGGTGCCAGAAAAATGGTTGAGAAACGAAATATCTAAATATTTAAGCTTTTGGTTTGATAATGGTTTACGGGTTTAAGCACCATCACCCAAAACTGCCGGCAAAGCCCCACCAACATCATCGTTGTGAGGACAGCTTTAAGTGACATTCCAGAAGCCGTGAGATTTCCTAACGCAAAAGTCCAATTTGTGGGGCAGCGATTTTCTGACTATTTTGTGGCGGCGCTTAGAGAGATTTTCGCATTCCGAGTAAAATGCCTGAAAGTGAGTCCATTTATAACCGTGCATCTAATGGTCTGTGAAAGTGCTCAGATAAACGGCACTTCTGCATCTCAAAATTCCCTTTCTCTAAAGGATGACTGAGGAGCTTCCAGCAACCTCCAGCTTCTGTTTTCTCCGGTAAAGTTTTACATTATCGGGTTGTGAAGGTCTAACAATCGATTTTTTCATACAAACCAAAGAGAGCGCCCCCCAATGGAAATGTCACCTAAGAAAACCCCCCACTATTGGAAATGTCACCTAAGAGAGCGCCCCCCAATGGAAATGTCACCTAAGAGAGCGCCCCCTATTGGAAATGTCACCTAAGAGAGTGCCCCCTATTGGAAATGTGACCTAAGAGTGCGTCCCCTATTGGAAATGTGACCTAAGAGAGCACCCCTATTGGAAATGTCACCTAAGAGAGCACCCCCCAATGGAAATGTCACCTAAGAGAGCGCCCCCTATTGGAAATGTCACCTAAGAGAGCGCCCCCCCAATGGAAATGTCACCTAAGAGAGTGCCCCCCCAATGGAAATGTCACCTAAGAGAGCACCCCTATTGGAAATGTCACCTAAGAGAGCGCCCCCTATTGGAAATGTCACCTTACTGTAGACCAATGGTTCTCAGCTCCGGTCCTCAGGACCCACCAACAGGCCAGATTTTAAGTATTACCTTGGGGAGATGCAGACTAGAACACTGCAATCACTGAGCAGCAAATGATATCACCTGTGATGTATTTCAGTTATCCTGCAAACCTGGCCTGTTAGTGGGTCCCGAGGACCGGAGCTGAGAACCATTGCTGTAGACAAATAGGCAATGCACCAATCTGTATGATTGAGTAATGGTGGCCAATTGATTACCGTTCAGAAAAAAATTACAATCAGGGGATCGAAAAGATCGTTTGATGCGCCATGCACTTATGGCGATGGCGGCCATGCCCACTTCCATTCATTGATCAAAAAAGATTGAATTGGCAAAAGCTGAATAGCCATAACTTCCCTTCCGATCAATTTAGACCGGATCCAATCCAATTTGATCAGCCGGGGTGGAAAATTATTGATCGTTTTGCACTGATTGGCATCTCTAAGATGCTTTGGCCATGAACCCGATCACATTGTGAAATTGCATGGTGGGAACAGAGATGTGATTGATATCTTACGATCGCATCTCGCAACTATCAATGCACTTCCCCTTGTGTGGCATATCGATCAATTGGGTTATCAACTATAGATTATTCCTATTGGGAGAGATCGATCGGACAGAAATCAGTCATTTATTAAAGCTTGTATGGCATGGGTGCTCAATCTGTGGCCCTACAGCTGTTGCAGAACTACAAGTCCCATCATGCCTCTGCCTTTGGGAGTCATGCTTGTAACTGTCACTCTTAGGTCTGTGTGGCCGTCTCAACGATTGGCACAGGCACCACGAATGTTTGGCGTATATTCTGTAATATTATTATCCACTATGATCATTAGCCCCATCTAGTGGCCATGATGCAGTATTTTCCTGAAATACATCAATCAAAAAAAAATACTGCTTTATGGCCACTAGATGGAAGCTATAGTCTCACTTCAAGCGCTGCGATTTACATTGAGATGTGAGTAACATGAGCGACATGTTTCGTTCTTTTTGTGGGCTGCTTAAGTGGAAGAGATTGCATAATAGTGCAGGCAGGATTGTGCAAAACGCCCCAACCAGTGGTGGAAAAGTCCCGCCGCTCAACCAAGGGGGAGTCAATGTGCGGGAAAATCGTTCAGCAGAAAAAGCCGAATCTTTGAAAATCGCAGAGGTTATGCGGCACGCTGAATCTGCCGGGTCGCCATCGCCTGGGTGCGAATACCAAGGATGGGCTGACCGTATAAAACAGAAATTATATTCCCCATAAAAACCTCCATGGTCACCTTTATAAATCGCTGCGTAAATATGGCGATGGCGTGGAAAGGAGAGGGAGGGGGGCAGCAGCCCCCGGAAAGACATCAGAATGTCTGCGGAGGATCAATACCACACCTGGTTGGATTATTAATTAAATGAAAGAAAACAATAAACAACATATTGTTCTTTCTGCTCTACAGATGTAATATGAAAACTATCAGGGTGAATAAATAAATGATAATGAATCCTCTCTCCTGACTGCTAATGGAATGGCAATGAGAAGCGGTGACACGGTGCCATCTGGTGGCCTTTTTGTGGCACAGCATTGACATGAGATTTATCCACACACAGCATGCCAAAAGGAAGAGGGGTGGGGGGGGTAACATAGTGCCTTTGTTTTTTGCACATTCCTGTCCACCTTTCCATTTGAAATCACAAAATTAGGAGAAGATTTATTTTTATTTATAACATCCAACACAACAAATATTATATTTTTACCCAGTGACAGTGTGCCCATAGCTCTCAACTGTCCCTCATTTGGAACAAAGTCCCTCTTTCCCCCTCATTTGTCCCTCATTGTGGTCTGATCTATAGAGAGGGAAAAATAATAATCGTCTCCCCTGCAGATTGTGTAAGTTTGCCCGCTTACATAGAATTGAAGGGTCTATAATTTTTATCACGGGTGCATTTTATATGATCAATGCAGCCTGATCAGTGCCCATCAGTGCAGCCGGATCAGTGCCCATCAGTGCAGCCTTACCTGTGACCATGAATGCAGCCTGGTCAGTGCCCATGAATGCAGACTCGCAAGTGCATTTCAATGCAGCCTGATCAGTGCCCATCAGTGCAGCCTCATCAGTGCCCATCAGCTCAGCCCCACCAATGCCCATCAATGCAGCCTCATTAGTGCCCATCAGCTCAGCCTCACCAATGCAGCCTCATTAGTGCCCATCAGCTCAGCCTCACCAATGCCCATCAATGCAGCCTCTTTAGTGCCCATCAGCTCAGCCTCACCAATGCCCATCAATGCAGCCTCATTAGTGCCCATCAGCTCAGCCTCAGTGTCCATCAGCTCAGCCTCACCAATGCCCATCAGCTCAGCCTCACCAATGCCCATCAATGCAGCCTCACCATTGCCCATCAATGCAGCCTGATCAATGTCCATCAGTGCAGCCTTACCTGTGCCCATCAATGCAGCCTGATCAGTGTCCATCAGTGCAGCCGCACCAGTGCCCATCAATGCAACATGCAATCTCCCGCTTCCCTGGCACAGCCTTTGTCACACTAAGTCCCGCCTCCTGAACTGGCTCCTATGATGGAAGTCACACATCCCGGCATTGGACCAGTGTGACGTCCATCATAGGAGCCGGTACAGGAGGCGGGACTACATATGTCACTCAGCTGTGCCGGGTAAGCGTGGGATGGAGGAGATCCCCACTCTGTGTAAACCAGTGGCGCTCACCCACCCCCCTTCCCTTCAGGCTCGCAGCCCAGGTGTGCACCACCCGCCCAGGATCAGCCCTGCACAGTGGCCCTAGGAGGCCAATAGCCCCGAGTCCCCGTCCAATAGCCAATAGCCCCTGGGACTCAGGGCTAATAATCCCCCCCGACGCCACTGGTAAGGAGCACCTTCCTAAATTGGCAGGACTAACATGAGCACCATACAGTTGCCAGTCTATGGAAGGCAGAATTATTGTTGGTTGGTAGGGGGATCAAATACTTATTTTACTCACTGAACTGCAACTCCATTTATAACATTTGTATCGTGTGTTATTTCTGGATTTTTTGGTTGATCTTCTGTCTCTATCATATAAAATACACCTATGATAAAAATTATAGACCCTTAATTTCTTTGTAAGCGGGCAAACCTACAACATCGGCAGGGGAGACCATCATTATTTTCCCCTATGTAAGGAGTTATTACTTTGTGATCTTACGATCTGTGCGTTTCCCACTCCGCATTTAGATTGCACTGCCCATGCAATCTGGAGTGGGGTGTCACTGAAATCCTAACAGGGCCCCCCCCCCCCCCCCCGCAGTGTCGTTTGCCTGCGCTGGATCGCATAGTACAAAAACGACCACGCAATCTGGTTGCTGCACTGCCTTAACCCTCTTGGGCATGGAGGTCACCAGAGCTTCACAGGTTGGCACTGGAGTCCTCTTCCACTCCTCCATGAGGACATCACAGAGCTGGTGGATGTTAGAGACCTTGCGCTCCTCCACCTTCCGTTTGAGGAGCCCCACAGATGCTCAATAGGGTTTAGGTCTGGAGATGCTTGGCCAGTCCATCACCTTTACGCTCAGCTTCTTTAGCAAGGCAGTGGTCGTCTTGGAGGTGTTTGGGGTCGTTATGTTGGAATACTGCCCTGCGGCCCAGTCTCTGAAGGGAGGGGGTCATGATCTGCTTTAGTATGTCACAGTACATGTTGGCATTCATGGTTCCCTCAATGGACAGTAGCTCCCCAGTGCCGGCAGCACTCATGCAGCCCCAGACCATGACCCTCCCATCACCATGCTTGACTGTAGGCAAGACACACTTGTCTTTGTACTCCTCACCTGGTTGCCGCCACACACGCTTGGCACCATCTGAACCAAATAAGTTTATCTTGGTCTCATCAGACCACAGGGCGTGGTTCCAGTAATCCATGTCCTTAGTCTGCTTGTCTTCAGCAAACTGTTTGCGGGCTTTCTTGTGCATCATCTTTAGAAGAGGCTTCCTTCTGGGACGACAGCCATGCAGACCAATTTGATGCAGTGTGCGGCGTATGGTCTGAGCACTGACAGGCTGACCCCCCACCCCTTCAACCTCTGCAGCAATGCTGGCAGCACTCATACGTCTATTTCCCAAAGACAACCTCTGGATATGACGCTGAGCACGGCACTCAACTCAACGCGACCATGGCGAGGCACTGTTCTGAGTTGAACCTGTCCCGTTATACTGCTGTATGGTCTTGGCCACTGTGCTGCAGCTCAGTTTCAGGGTCTTGGCAATCTTCTTCTAGCCTAGGCCATCTTTATGTAGAGCACCAATTCTTTTTTCAGATCCTCAGAGAGTTCTTTGCCATGAGGTGCCATATTGAACTTCCAGTGACCAGTATGAGAGAGTGAGAGCGATAACACCAAATTTGACACACCTGCTTCCCATTCACACCTGAGACCTTGCAACACTAACAAGTCACATGACACCGGGGAGGGAAAATGGCTAATTGGGCCCAATTTGGACATTTTCACTTAGAGGTGTACTCACTTTTGTTGCCAGCGGTTTAGACATTAATGGCTGTGTGTTGAGTTATTTTGAGGGGACAGCAAATTTACACTGTTATACAAGCTGTACACTCACTACTTTACATTGTAGCAAAGTGTCAGCTCTTCAGTGTTGTCACATGAAAAGATAGAATAAAATATTTACACAAATGTGAGGGGTGTACTTACTTTTGTGAGATACTGTATATCTCAAAAATCGACCAATTATGATGAACTGACGGCCGATCTCATTTCTTGAGGCCCAAAAACACCAAACGGACAGCACAAATACCCTCCAAATCACCCGTTTTTGGAAAGTAGACAGTTCGAGGTATTTATTAAGAAGCATGATGAGATTTTTAAAGTTGTAATTTTTTTGTCACTTTCTTTGAAAAAGGAAGAAATTAAGAGAAAAAAAAAAAAGATTTTTTTCCCATACTGCCACCAGTGCAGTACGGCGTCCTCATATAACCGGTGTGGCGGTGATCAGGGACAGTATGTTAAAAAATATATATATAATTTTTTTTTTCCCATTGATTTTTTTTTTTCCACACTGTAACTAGAGCAATACATTGTTACCAGGGGCGTACCTACAGGGGTTGCAATTGCAACCGGGCCCCGTGCTCCAGGGGGCCCATGTGCCTCCCTTGTACACTTAGATAGGAGGGATGGCAGGGGCGGCATTTAGAGGAACCGATCTCCTTCATTTTCTTCCTAATGCAGGAGATTGGTTCCTCTAGACCAGGGATATGCAATTAGTGGACCGCCAGCTGTTGCAGAACTACAAGTCCCATAAGGCATAGCAAGACTATGACAGCCACAAGCATGACACCCAGAGGGAGAGGCATGATGGGACTTGTAGTTTTGCACCAGCGGGAGGTCCGCTAATCGCATATCCCTGCTCTATATGTTGCCCCCGCCGCCCCTCCTATCCAGGTTACTTGTCTTCTGCTGTTCCCAGGGTCCCTGTGTGCTTCCCTGGTCCCCCCACAGAGCTGCTGTCTTCCCCCCTCCTGTAGAAGATGAGTCATGATGGAGAGATGGGAACGTGAAGGTAAATTTGTAATTTACCAGCTCCTTCCTTTTCTGAATGGACAGAGTCAGTGATTGGTACCAATTGGTTCATTCATAACTGAAGCATAGTAAACTGGTTTTACTATACTTCCGTTTCTGAATGAATGGGAGGCTCGGTGCACAAATAGTCGTTTATTCGGTGAGACCGTAATAAAGAGGATCAGTGGGAAGAGCCCTGGTCAGGGGGGCCCTTCATAATTTCTTGCACAGGGGCCCTGAAGGTTCGAGTTACGCCTCTGCCTGATCACCTCCCCAGAGTAGTACAGTGTTACCATAGCAACACTGTACTACTCTGGGGAGGTGATGAGGATTTTATTCGCATTATGATCACTTATAACGGTGATACTGAGGCCTCATTCACTGCTGCTGGCAAACGGAGGTTTAGAGGCATTTGGGCGTTTTTTTTTCAGCTGCCCCTGAACTTTCCTCTATGTTATCTTATCAGTACATGTACACAGGGTCGTTTAAGGTCGCTTCCAGGCAGTTGAGTTTTGAGGCTTTTTTGGAACGCAAAAAGTGGACGCCAGTTCAGAGGCATTTGAAACACCACGCCGCTAAACGCGGTAACTCACATCTAGGGCCGGTTTCGTTTACAGCCGTTTCCATTTTTAAAAAAAAGCGCGGGCAAAACGGCCATTTTAGCCGCCGGCTCCTAGCTGTCAAAAAAAAAAAAATAGTTCAAAGGAGGTTGAAATAGCGTCCCGTGTAAATGAAGCCTTACTGTTACAAGCAGCCATTTTTACTGAATGAAAACCACTTCATTCAGCGTGTATTGTGATTAATCTGCGATTGGCCACAGCTGTAGCATGGTAAAGATGGTCTGTGATTGGCCCTGTCTGTACCATGTGATCATTGTGACCAATCACAGCAAGCAACACAAAAAAGGGAAGCCATCCATTGTGTACAACTGTCAAGTGATCTGCTATGATTGGTCACAGCGATCACATGTGCTTTGGCCGGGATCTACACTCAATGGCGCAAATCGCCGCACCACAAAGTTTA
>BLSH010377369.1:353345-372689 GCA_018402905.1 Glandirana rugosa | reverse complement strand
TGATATGGGTACTCCGGGCTTATTTATACTTTTTGGACACAGTTTGAAGATGATTTTAGAACAGTTCTATGGCCTCTAATGTTAATTAATACTTTTCAGACCCATTTTGAAGATGATCTCCATTTTTGCATTTTTTATGTTTTTATTTTTTAAAAAATATTTAAAGTTATTTCCCTGTCCCCATTTCTTTGTAGGGCACTTGTCCCATCCTTACCCACATTTTCCTTCCTTTTGCAGACCTCTAGGACCTTCCTGGGCTTTTTTACAGCATTTTTAAGATTTTTCATAAAAATTACCAGAACCCCGGACCCGAACCCGGACTTTTTTTGAAAAGTCCGGGTCCGGGTCCCGGACACCCCAAAGTTCGGTACGGACCCGAACTTTACAGTCCGGGTTCGCTCAACTCTATTAACCAGTCCTATCATGTTGTGGGGGCGGAGCCACAACCCATGTGTATGCTTCCATGAAGATGCACCAGGAAAGGAAAATTACGGAAAGGTGAGTATACAATTTTCAGTTTTTTTGCCTTTTTTCCCTCTTCTTTCCTTTTCCCCCTCCCAATCATACAAGCCATCACATCGCTTATCTCAATTCTAATAATCAAATGATTTCTACCTATTTGGTGCAGAAACCCAGATGCATGTTTGTTGCAGTCCACCTTCTATTGTTTTTTGTAAATTAAAATTGTATGTACAACATTGGCAACCATTGTACATTTCAATCTGCAATGTATGTGACTCTGTAATACCTACACCTAAAATGCAATAAACATATTGAATAATACGAATAATAATAATAACAATAAGAAAAAAAATCCCCCCCCCCAACAGTACAGGTCTACTATGATGCCATACTTTTGTGTCTATTGATCAGAGATACTGACTCCTGCATTGATGACACTGTATGCTAGTGCCGTGATCAGTGCCTCGGGATCACTAGCCATAGCTTTGCAATATCACCATACTGACACTGCACTGTTCTGGTGACAGTATGTAAAAAAAGCAAGTGCAGTGTCACTATGGTAACATTGTACTGCCATGGTGGTGAACATGTGCAATGGCTGTCTACTCTTCTATCACTGTATGTCAGGGTGACCAGTCATTGTCTCTGATCACACCACAGCAGTACATGTCAATGCAACCTGTGATACTGTATCCAATCACCGCCACACCAGTCTCAATTTCACTATAAGGACTCATTCACCTGTGTGGTGTTTTCTGATAATCAATCTGTATTCAGATCACTTTTCAGAGAGCATTTGGAAGGAAGTGAAGAAGCATTGAATCACCTTGTGACCACTTGATTTAACCCCTTAGACCCCACACAAGCACTCTCATTCACTTTAGTGTGAAAGCAACAATGGGTATAATTCCTGATAAGGCTTCAAAGCAGTGCAGCATGGGTACATCACTGACCACTGCCTCTGTAACTAAAGGATGTAGCAATTGGGGGCAGCAAAACCTTGTGGTTGAGCCCAACCTCATGTGTGAACACAACCTAATAGTACAACCAGTCACAGTGTCTCTGATCACCATCACACTAGTCACAGAGTCACCCCTGACCACTGCCTCTGCAGGTAAAAGGGGTAGAAATTGGGGGGGGGGGCAGTAGAACCTTGTGGTTAAGCCCAACCTCATGTGAGAACACACCCTCATAGTACAACCAGTCACAGTGTCTCTGATCTACCACACCACTCACAGAGGCATCAGACCAGTGTATCTAGAAACAGTGTTCCTGATTGCTGCCACATTAAAAAAGTACAGTCAACAACAGATTTCCTGATCATCACCACACCAGTCACCAGGCCAGTTTATGCCAGCAACAGTGTTCCTTATCACCATCACACCAGTCCCAGTGTCACCAGCCCAGTGTATGGCAGCAAAAGTGTTCCTGATCACTGTCACACGAGTTCCAGTGTCACCAGACCAGTGTAAGCCAGTAACAGTGTTCCTGATAGCTTCCACCCCAGTCCTAGTGTCGCCAGACCAGTGCAACCAGCAACAGTGTTCCTCATCACCACCACACCAGTGCAGTGTTGCCTCTGCTGCCCACCTGTACTGATCCTGACCTGTTTATTGATCACCTTTCTGCCTGTTCTCTGGCCTGATCATTTGCCTGTTTGCTGAACATGTCTCTGCCTACCACATGATCTGACCCATATCCCATTGACTACAGTTTAGCCATCCCAGTGGATAATTTCACTCCTGAAACCCATAATAATGCTTTTGTTGTTCCTTTGTTCAGCCTCCTGTACTTCCTGGCCAGTGAACATGGAATTCCTGGGGGAAGTCACATACCAGAAGGTAGGGATGCTTGGCTTATAGGAACGGCATTTGCTATAGAGGACACTGCACTAAACTATATTCCCTGATCTCTCATACAGAGGTGACCATTACAGTACACTGGTTTTGATACAATTGGCTGATTTTTGTAATACATAAGATACAATGTCTGGTACATAATCAGTCTAAACACCAAAAAAGTCTCACGTGCAGTATTGCCATACTTTGGAGGAGCAGCAGGATGTATTTTGGGGCGAAATTTTAAGTATACTCATGATGTGTGTGAAAAATATATTACATTTAATTAACAACTTAGTGTAAAAAATACATTTTAATTTTCTTTCCTGCACTTTTCAAAAACTTGTGGCATAAAATTAAGTCAAAAGACTCACCTCCTAAAAAACACCATGGGGTGTTTACCCTTCAAAACATGGTAACTTTGTGGGTGTTTATAATGTTCTGGTGCTCCAGGGCCTCCAAAATTTGATAGTTAGACAGGAAATTAGATGCCTAATTTTGCAAGACTGAAAGTACGTATTGGATTTTTGGCATCTCTATGTGGATAAGCTGTGAGAAAGTCGCACACATGTGTTATACCAATAATTGGGAGTAGTAGCAGAATGGGTTTTGGGGTTTAATTATAAGTATGCCTATGCTGTGTGTTAGAAATAGAAGTTAAAAAAAAATTTCATTCTTCATTTTCCAAAAACTTGTGGAAAAAAAATTAAGTTTTCAAAAGACTTACCATGCCTCTTGGAAAATACCTTGGGTGCTTTCTTTTTTAAATGTAGTAATTTTGTAATTTTTTTCAATGTCCTGATCCTTCAGGGCCTCCAAAAATATGATAGATATTAAGGAAATTGATGGCCCTAGAATGCCTGAAGGTGCTCCTTGAAATTTGGGCCTATCTATGTGGCGAGGCTGTGAAATAAGTCTTACACATGTGATATCCACATACTCAGGAGGACTAGCAGAATGTGTTTTGATGTGTAATTCTAAGTATGCCCATGATGTGTGTTAGAAATATTTTATTGATTGACAATTTTGAGTAAAAATTAATTTTCATTTTCTTTCCTGCGTTTTCCATAAACGTGTGGCAAAAATGAGTGTTTTCAAAAGACTCTTTATTGCTTTTTAGAAAATACTTTGGGGTGGTGTTTCTCCTGTTCTAGCCTTCTGGAACTCAAGAAACTCTCACACATGTGGTATTCCCATACTCAGAGGGTGTAGCAGAATGTGTTTTAGGTGCAATTCTAAGTATGCCTATGCTGTAATAAATAAATAACCCATGCTGGATAAGCTGTAACCTATCAATAATAAACGAATTGCTGCTGTTCACGACTGAGTGTCAAAAAACACGTCAATGGACGTGACTGAGGAACTGGAATCTGCGTTGATGCGTTTCGCCCCTCCCATAGGGCATTATCAAAGACGAAAGGTCTTTGATAGATAGGGGCGAAACGCATTGACGCAGATTCCGGTACCTCAGTCATGTCCAGCGAGCGGTGGAACGCAGGCAAGGTGTATGTTAACCTAGCCACTTCCTGGGGCCAGAGTACTTGTACTGTTTTATATCAAGGCGACTTTTACTATGCAACACTGTAAGTGTGATTTTAATTATTTTACAAATAAACGGGATGTTCTACACTATACTGTTTTTTTCACCTATATATGAGCGTGTGAACTTCAAAGGAAGGCTCTCAGGAAGTGTCATCCCATCTCCCTGTTTAGCAGTCTACTAACCTGAGTGACCCACATGCAATATTGCAAAGGGGTCCAAATGTTCTGGTGAGTACAAATACAAAGGGGGTGTGAAGCACAAGTCACTTTGGAGGACTTTTTCAAGTCCTCACTTTATGAGGAAACAAATGTATTGGGGACTGTGTTTATATACCATGGATTTTCTCTTGCTACATGCTTGACACTATGAGCTTTTTGTGATCTTTTCATTTATGAATTGTGTTCCACTGACTTTCACTGGCTACATGCTTGTCACAATTTATCACTGGGTAATTTTTATGGATTGCTTTTTGCAAAGTATGTTATGTTAAGCATTTGCACTTTATTACTTTAGGATGCTATTTTGCACCGTGGTTTGTATTTTTGTTTATGCCTATGCATGTGTGTGTGTGTGTGTGAAATAACTAATTAAAAAGGTAACTTTGTGAAAAAAGCATATTTCTTAATTTACCAAAAAATTGTGACAAAAATTACAAAGTCTAGAAGCTCACCATGAACCTTACTAAATACCTTGGACTGTCTACTTTCCAAAAAGGGGGCATTTCTGGGGTATTTGTACTGTCCTGCCATTTTAGGGTCACAAGAAATGAGATAGGCACTCAGTACATCTGGACTCATTTATCATTTATAGACTCTATAACTTTCACACAAACTAAATAATATACACTGATTTGTTTTTTTTCTCACAAAAGAAATGTAGCAGTATAGATTTAACCCAAATTTTAAAGAAAGAATATTTATTGTCATGTTTTTTTTTAAATGTTCAATCCTTTTTCCTTTATATATAAAACATTTTAAAAAAATCCAGTAGTAACTAAATACCACCAAAAGAAAGCTATATCTGTCTCAAAAATGATATAACATTAATTTGGGTACAGTGTTGTATGACTGAGTAGTTGTCATTCAAAGTATGACAGCACTTAAAATTGAAAAATGTCCTGGACTAGAAGAGGGTGAACAAGGTTAAGGTCTTCAAGTGGTTAAAGGACTTGCCAAAAAGTGTGTGTGTTTACTGTTTACATTTTTTAATGAGTAGGTGTACTATGTAGCTCTTCACATGGAAGGCGGTACCTGTGTCATCCCATTGTTTCACCACCTCCCACCCGTCATATAGTAAAATGACAGTGGGTGGGATCCCCTCTCATTCCGAGATGATGTCATATGCAGTGATTGCAGTGGTGCTGTGTCCCTAGGACATGGCGTGACCCCGATCTCAGTAAAGAGTCGATGACGCATCTCTTCACCCATGTGATCAGCTGTGTCCAATCGCAGCTGATCACATGTAAACATGGAAGTGCCATTTATCGGCTCTCCTTGCCTCACACTGACAGAATGTGAGGCAAGGAGAGCCGATCAGCAGCATCTCCTCGCAGGGGAGACCTGTACAGGTAATCAGGGCACTGATAATCAGTGTCCTGATCATATGAGCAGCCCCAGCAGTGCCCATCAGTGGCACCAAACTGTGCCCATCAGTGACACCAATCAGTGCCCATCAGTGATGCCAGTCAGTACTGCCTTTCAGTGCCCATCAATGCCTGCTCATCAGTACTGCCCATCAGCGCCAATCAGTGCTGCCTATCATTGCCCATTAGTGCTGTCTATCAGTGCCCATCGGTGTCACCTATCAGCGAAAAATTACTTATTTATATAATTAACCCCCCCTGGTGGTATTCCCGAGTGTGGCTCGGGGTGAAGAATCTGTTCCAAGAGTGGTAACCCTGAGCCACACTCGGGATTGCATCACTGGATCCTGGCAGCATTACTTACCTTGTCCCCTGGATCCAGCGATGTCCCCCCGCTGTGTCTGCGGGCTGTGTCTTCCACCCGATGCCTGTGTGATGCTGGGCTCCGTTCCCTGCAAGCGTCGCGTCGCATGGGGGCGGAGACCGGTGGCAAATTCAAAAAGTAAGCATACATAGTAAACATACAGTACACTGTAATCTGTAAATTTACATTACTGTATGAAATCATTTCACATCCCCTTTGTCCCTAGTGGTTTGTCCAGTGCCCTGCATGCACTTTTATATTATATATGTCATTCTTTCTACCTGGAAACTTGAGAATGTCCATGGCATCCAAAAAGCGTCCCTTTACGCCAAAAGTGTTTTTTGATCAGCTAGAAAACACCAAAATCATTTGCAGAATTGAGTGATACTGATTTTTGGGGAAATTTATCCTCAGATACTGAAAGTGACGACAGCGACAATTCTGCAAATGAGAAAATGTCAGTGTTTTTGATTTGATTACATTATTGAATCAATTTTATTACCATTATATTATTCATTTTGATAATTATTTATAGTTATTTATTATAGTATAATTTATTATTTCATGTTTCAAACTTTATCATACCCGGGATGTCTACTAGACTCTTGTTTGGACAGATTTAAGTGAGTTATTCCTAATAATTACAGGCCTACAATATATAATAGCAAATTTCTATGCAAAACAATGTACCGCTTTTAGATGCAAAAATCTGACATAATCATACCACCAGGGAGGTTAACTGACAGAAACGAAAGAAAACTTTTTTCTATCAAAATGTTTGCAATTTTAGCAAAAAATAAAATACCCAGTGGGGATTAAATACCACCAAAAGAAAGCTCTATTTATGTGAAAAAATGATAAAAATGTCATTTGGGTACAACGTTGCATGACCTCGCAATTATCATTCAAAATGTGACAGTGCTGAAAGCTGAAAATTGGCCTGGGCAGGAAGGGGGTGAAAGTGCCCTGTATTGAAGTGGTTAAGGTGGCTTCCAGATTCTAATAATCACCCTTTCTGCAGACCTCCACAACCCCTGTCCAGGATTGAGGGAAAGAGGCCCATGCCTCTGGTATGGTATGGTTTAGGAAGGGGGCAAATGTTTATCCCCCCTTTTCCTGGCCTGCCAGGCTGCATACTTAGATAAAGGTCTGATGTGGATTTTTGAGAGATCGTTATTATTGTTTTTTGTGTAGGGGTTCCTCTTGAAATCCATGTTTGATCTTTTTTCCTTTATATATCAAAATATAAGGGTCTATAGTAACTCAGGGGAACCTCATGCCATTTTTCTTGCATGGGGCTCCCTTTGATATCAATACCAGACCTGAACAAGGGTCCATTATGTATTTTTAGGGGAACTTCCCAGGCCAATTTTCAGATTTCAGTGCCGTCCAAGGATTCAGGGATGTCCATTGTCCCCACTTCTGTTTTCAGTAGCTATAGAGACTCTGGCTGCTTTGTTGAGACAACAGAGGAGGTGAGAGGCTTATGTGAAGGTAATCATGAGGAGAGAATAGCTCTCTATGTAGACGATATGCTGCTATATCTAGCTTATACTCAGGGTTCACTGGTTACCATAATGCCTGTCATAGATAAGTTCATAGAGAAGTCTACATTATTCCCATTGGACCCCTCCGGGACCCTCTCCCTCCTGCAGAATCACAACTTAAGGTGAATGGAAAGATTAAATATCTAGGGGTGATTATCTCTACTCATCTTAAGGATTATATCCCCCATAATTTGCTACCACTACTTCAGAGATTCAGATCTCAGGGTGTATGGTGTAAGTTGCCAATTTCTGTGGCAGGCCGTACTAATCTCTTGAAAATTATTTGGATTAATGTATTATTTGTATAACTCACCCTGCTGGATTTAGCAGAAATATTTTAAGGACCTTGGTATGATTTTTCATGACCTGATATGGGGTAATAAAAAGAAAAAAGTTTTGGGACTTTAAATGAGGCATAAGACATGAAGAGTCAAATGCCTCCATCCCTGTTATGCGAAAAAAAGAAAAAAAAAAAAGTTTGGGACTTTACATGAAGCATGCAGCAAGAAAGCAAATGAACACTGTGCATCTGTAGAAGTGTTTTATTATTTTATATATTAATACAGATGGGGTCAAAACACAATGCCAATAACAATGTAAATGGATACCGATTAGTTCATATACACACACACATATTAAAAATGGCATGGTGGTTCATAGTATCGACTTATAGCATACCAAATTCATAAATCCATATTCACATAATGTATAAAGCAAATCATGATTGGTATAAACACAAAATGGTCAAACATGATTATAAAGGTAAGTTGATAAAGATCTATATTGTAAACATATAACTGTAGCATCTGAGAGCTTGATAACGTGGATATCTTCCACTCATCAGGAGTAGATGCGAAAGAGATGTCTAATAAATGAGAAGTGAGTCTGCCTGGAAAGAGAAAAGGGGGGAGGGGCGGATAAATGAAAAAACCCACATCCACCCACACTTACAAATTGGCTATAGATATGGTGTGCAGTGATGGGCACTGAAGGTAGACTGGGGACATCATCTATCCTGGGAGCTGAGGTGGTATAAATCATGACATAACAACGCAAAAACATGAGAGGATGAAAGTATCTGGGGATATGATCCCCCTTTGGCAATCAGTGGTAAGGTATTGTTCATCGACAGGGGCATCTGGGAACAAGTATAAAATTGTGTATAATTATACATAATAAATTTGTATTAATTGCTAATGTGAGGTTAATCCAGTGCTTGTCCTGAAAGGTGATAATTGATAAATATGGTGTGATAGGGGTGAACCAGTGCCTAGGTGTAGAGAAGGGTAGAGAAGAAAATAACAGGGTGATTATGCCCCAGCATGAGAGGACTGGTGTGAATTTATATAGAGAAGACCAAACACCAAGATAAAGTGTGTCAAGAAAAGGAGAAGGAAAGGCTACGACAAATATTACCTGATGTAGCAATGTAAATATCTTAGTACCAATCATGCATAGTAACCCCAGAGAGCACAAGCCAAACAGAAACCCATTCAGAATGAGGGGAGTATATATACTGCATTGTGGTCAAGGGTAACCACCAACGTTACGCAGGTGAATGGTTAGAGATAAGGCGCTGTCACTTGAGCGGAAACATCGTTCAGCAAATGGCGCCAAAAGGGCACTCCCTCATTTAAGACGCTGATGTAAACACACTGAGCGCCGGCGTCATGACATCATAAGTCCGGCACTAGTGGCATGGTGTCAATGTATGGCCAGGCCGCCAAAGGTGGAGAGGGAAGGGGAAGACCCACGCTGTGCATCGCAGCTCCCGGAATTATAGAAACCACAGTGGACCATACAGCTAACATGATCTGCACACCAAATGACATTATAACCAAAATATAAAAGATGTATATGACCAAGTATAATAATGTAAAACATCATGAATTGGCACAGAAAAGGACCTATCCTCTATCATATCCCATTTGATTGTAAGGGGAAAAAAGGAAAGGAGAATCCTGTATCAGGGGTTTTGCTGTCCCTAAGTGCATGCTTCCATACCTATATGTATTGAAAAGAAAAAAGTTTTAGGACTTTAAATGAGGCATAAGACGTGTAGAGTCAAATGCCTCCATCCCTGTTATGTGAAAAAAAAAAAAGAGCTTGGGACTTTCAATGAAGCATGCAGCAGGAAACAAATGAGCACTGTATATCTGTAAAAGTATTTTATTATTTCATATATTAATACAGATGGGGTCAAAACATAATGCCAATAAAAATGTAAATTGATCGGTACTAAGATATTTATATTGCTACATAAGATAATATTTGTGGTAGCCTTTCCTTCTCCTTTTCTTGACACACTTTATCTTTGTGCTTGATCTTTTCTATATAAATTTACAACAGTCCGCTCATGCTGGGGCATAATCACCCTGTTATTTTTTCTCTAACCTGCTCTACACTTAGGTACTGGTCGCCCCTATCACACCACATTTATCACTTATCACCTTTCAGGACAAGCACTGGGCTAACCTCACATTAGCAATCAATACAAATGTATTATGTATAATTATACACAATTTTATACTTGTTCCCAGATGCCTCTGTCGATGAACAATGCATTACCACCAATTGCCAAAAGGGGATCATATCCCCAGATACTTTTGTCCTCTCATGTTCTTACGTTGTTATATCATGGTTTATACCACCTCAGCTCCCGGGATAGATGATGTCCCCAGTCTACCTTCAGTTCCCATCACTTCACACCATATCTATAACCAATTTGTAAGTGTGGGTGGATGTGTTTTTTTTTTATTTATCCCCCTTTTCTCTTTTCTAGTCAGACTCACTGCTCATTAATTATACATTTTTTAGACATTTCTTTTGCATCTACTCCTGATGAGTGGAAGTTATCCACTAAACGCGTCAAACTCTCAGATGCTACAGTTATATGTTTACAATATAGATCTTTATCAACTTACCTTTATAATCATGTTTGACCATTTTGTGTTTATGCCAATCATGTTTTGCTTTATACATTATGTGAATATAGATTTATGAATTTGGTACGCTACAAATTGATACTATGAACCACCATGCCATTTTTAATATGTGTGTATATATATATATGAACTCATCAGTATCCATTTACATTTTTATTGCCATTGTGTTTTGACCCCATCTGTATTAATATATAAAATAATGAAATTATTTTACAGATACAAAGTGCTCATTTGCTTTCCTGTTGCATGCTTCATTTAAAGTTTCAAGCTCTTTTTTTCTTTTTGATATGGGGTAATAGGCACGCACTAATTAAATACGAATATTTACAATGTCCAAATGATCAAGGGGGGCTTTCGGCACCAAATCCCTGGTTATATTTTCTGGCGGCCCAATTCCAACATCTTGAAGCTGGGAAAAAGGTGGTCTTCCTATATCCTTTTATAATATACTCAGTTCTCTATTTCACAATTGTAGCTCTTTATTGGCCTTGGATTCATCTACTTCACCTTTTAATCAATATATTTATCCTACATTCTATTTGATATATAAGGTCTGGGCAATCCATTAAAAGAATGCTGGGTATTATAGGGTATACCAGATTTACACCATTATGGTCAAACAAAGAGCTCTCTGTTTCCTGTTCAGTTGGTCTTGCTGTCTCCAACTCATAGAGTTAATCAACTCCTCATCTTGCATAGGTCCTATAGAACCCCAGAACTGCTGCATAGGATAAGTAGGAAGGATAATCCTGAATGTAAAAAATGTGCCCAATCTCCTGGCTGTTTTATTCAGTTGTTTTGGAGACGTCCAAAATTACACTGGTGTTGGCAGAATGTAATAGATGTGATAAACACAGCATCAATTCCAGATCCTGTTCTATGCCTATTAGGGTACATAAATCCCAACAATCTGGAACATGATCAGGTAGTGGCCATTATAAGATCACTTTTTATGGCCTGTAAGTTGATGTCTCACCCAACCTTCCTACCCTGGGGAACTGGATCCGGGAAATGGATAAACATGATGTGTTTGAAAAACACACCCATGTTCAACTAAATGCATCCTTAACCATTTCAATACCAGGCACTTAAAACACTTCCCGTCCAGACCAATTTTCAGCTTTCAGTGCTGTTGCACTTTGAATGAGGATTGCGCGGTCGTGCGACGTTGTACCCAAACTAAATTTTTATCATTTTGTTCCCACAAATAGAGCTTTCTTTTGGTGGTATTTGATCACCTCTGTAGTTTTTATTTTTTGTGCTACAAATAAAAAAAGACCGAAAATTTTGAAAACAAAAGTTTTTCTTTGTTTCTGTCACAAAACTTTGTATAAGTACATTTTCTCCATCACTGATGGACACTGATGTGGCTACACTATTGGGCACTGATGAGGCTACACTGATGGGCACTGATGAGGCAGTACAGATTGGCACTGATGAGGTGGCACTGATAGGGTTGCATTGATGATGGGGTGCATATATGCAGTACTGATGGGCACTGATAGGTGGCACTGATAAGCAACACTGATGGGCACTGATATGCGGCACTGATGGGCACTTATAGGCGGTGGGCAGCACTGATAGGTGGCACTGGGCACTGATGGGCACTGATAGGTGGCACTTCTGGGCTCTCATAGGTGGCACAGGTGGGCACTGATAGGTGGCACAGGTGGGTGCTGATAGGCAGCACTGGTGGGCACTGGTAGGCACTGGTACATGGCACTGGTTGGCACTGGTGCATATAGCACTGTTAGGGATGACACTGGCAGACATCAGATATGGGCACAGGGCCATCCCTACAGGGCACTGTATGCCCCTTACCTGGTGGTCTAGTGTGGTCCCTGGGTGGCCTCCTGATCTACTCCCTGGTGGTCTTGGGTGGCCTCCTTATGGTGTCCTTGGGGGGCTCCCTGGTGGTCCTAGTCGGCTCCCTGGTGGTCCAGTGTGGTGATCCTGAGGGGGGGCTGCACTGATAAATGTTCAGCACAGCCCCACCATCAGGAGAGCAGTCAATCGGCTCTCCACTGCTCAGGTCTGCAGACCTGAGCAGAGGAAAAGCCAATAAATGGCTCTTCCTGTTTACACTGTGATTGGTCACAGCTGATCACATGGTAAAAGGCTTTTGATGGAAGCTTTTTACCTTGATCAGTAATGCGGTGGGTCACACTGACCCACGACACCACCGATCGCCGCGATGCGCACCTCCACGGGAGCGCGATCGCGGGTTATCCTCAGGACATCAATAGATGCCCAGTCAGGAACACGTACACCCCGCCCGGCCATCATTTGTCAATAGGCCGGGCTGGAAGTGGTTAAAGTTCAAAAGAATAAGGAAAAAATGGATAGATACTCCATGCTCCAGCCTAAATGCATAATAAATAAAGTGGTGTTTGAAGAGATGGTTAGCCTGTTTTATTATACTTTTTAACAGTGTATTAGTTGCCCTGGAATATTTCTGGAATTATTGGTATACTTGATAATAATTAAATAAGTGTGTTGTTAAGTTTTATCAGCAAAACTGAGGAGCAAAGAAAGGAGAGAGGAACAGAGAGAGGAGAGGAAGGAAAAATGGGGAAAAGGGAATTTCTTGTTCTGGGGTTTTTTCATTTGTTCTTGGTTGTTTTGCTTATTTGTATATGTTTGTTATGTAACATTCTGCTACTCCTCCTGAGTATGGGGAAACCACAAGTGAGAGACTTTTACACAGCCTGGCCACCTACAGAGGCCCAACATGCGGGGAGCATTGATAAGTGTTCTAGGGGCATACATTTCTTGACTACCTCTTACACTTTTGAAGGCCCTGGAGCACCAGGACAATAAAAATGCCCAAAAAATGACCCCATTTTGTAAAGCAAATACCCCAACGTATATTCTATGAGGCATAATGAGTCTCTTTAACATGTCATTTTTTTCCACAAGTTTTTGGAAAATGTGGAAAGAAAATGAAAACACATTTTTTTTACACAAAGTTGTCCATGTATAAGATATTTCTAACACATAGCATGTACATAGCAAAAATTACACCCTAAAATACATTCTACTACTCCTCCTGAATATGGCAATACCACATGTGTGAGACTTTTACACAGCCAGGTCACATACAGAGGTTCAACACTGGGTAGCACCGTCAGGCATTCTAGCCTCCCTGGCGGTATGATTATTTCAGATTTTTGGTACTGAAAGCGGTACAATTATTTTGCATGAAAATTTGGCGTTTTATATTGTAGGCCTGTAATTCTTAGGAATAACTCACTTAAATCTGTCCAAACAAGAGTCTAGTAGACATCCCTGGCATGATAAAGTTTGAAAAATGAAATCATAAATTATAATATAATAAATAATTAAAAATAATTATAAAAAATAATAACGTAATAGTAATAAAATGTATTCAATAATGTAATCTAGTCAAAAACCCTGAAATTTGCTCAGTTGCAGAATTGTCGCTGTCGTCACTTTCAGTTTCTGATGATAAATTTCCCCAAAAATCAGTATCACTCAATTCTGCAAATGATTCTTATTTACTATCGGTGTTTTCTAGTTGATCAAAAACCACTTTTGACGTAAAGGGATGCTTTTTGGTTGCTATGGGCATTCTCAAGTTTCCAGGCAGAAAGAATGGCATATATCATATAAAAGTGCATGCAGGACACTGGGCAAACCACTAGGGGCAAAGGGGATGTGAAATGTTTTCATACAGTAATGTAATCTATAAGATTACAGTGTACTGTATGTGCTGTGTGTGTTTCACTTTTTGAATTTCCCGCCGGTCTCCGTCCCCGTGCGACGCGACGCTCGCAGGGAACGGAGCCCGGCACACAGAGTCATCTGGCGGCGGACACAGCCCGCAGACACGGCGGGGGACATCACTGGATCCAGGGGACAAGGTGAGTAGCGCTGCCTGGATCCAGCGATGCAATCCCGAGTGTGGCTCGAGGTTACCGCTAATGGTACTGAAATTCCACCCCGAGCCACACTCAGGGTTACCGCCAGGGAGGCTAGGAGCATAATTACACATCTAATTTGACTTACTATTACACTTTGGGACACTGTAGTGGCACTGTAATGGCATGGATGTTGCGTGGATGAGAACTCTTGTGGCATGGATGACTACTGATGTGGCATGAATGTGGCACGGATGAGCACTGATGTGGCATGGATGTGGCATGCATGAGCACTGATGTGGCATGGATGAGCACTAATGTGGCATGGATGTGGCACAGATGAGCACTGATGTGGCATGGATGAGCACTGATGTGGCATGGATGTTGCACTGATGATCACTGATGTGACACGTATGAGCACTGATGTGGCATGAATGTTGCACGGATGATCACTGAAGTGGCACGGATGAGAACTGATGTGGCATGGATGTGGCACAGATAAGCACTGATGTAGCATGGATGTGGCATGGATGAGCACTGATGTGGCATGGATGTGGCAGAGATGAGCATTGCTGTGGCATGGGTGAGCACTAATGTGGCATGGATGTTGCACGGATGATCACTGATGTGGCACATATGAGCACTGATTTAGTATGGATGAGGTACGGATGAGCACAGATGTGGCATGGATGAGCACTGATGTGGCATGGATGACTATGAATGAGGCATGAATGAGCCATAGATGAGCATTGATGAGCCAAGGATGAGCCATGGATGGGCACGGATGAGCCATGGATGAGCAATGGATGAGCATGGGTGAGCCATGGATGAGCATGGATAGGGATGTATGAGCATGGATGAGCATGGCTGGGCATGGATGAGCATGGATGGGGATGGATGAGCATGGATGAGCATGGCTGGGCAGGGATGAGCATGGCGGGGCATGGATGAGCATAGATGAGCATGGATGAGCATGGCTGGGCATAGATGAGCATGGTTGGAGCATGCATGAGCCATGGATGGATCATGGATGGGCAATAATGGGCAGAGCTCAGCGCTGTGGTCATATGACGGTCTCCCAGAGTTATCTGACCACACTGTAGCCGTTATTCGGCTATGGCCCATCGGCAACTGGTTAACATTGGCCTCTGAGGGAAATCTTGGTCAGCTGCTCCCAAACCAAAAGTGCCAGGGAGACTAAACTTGGGGACCCAGGACTACGACATGATAGATTACCTAGGCAAGCTGGCTGACCCCAGTGCTATGTCAAGCTAACCAAGATTTCCCATAGACGCCAATGTGTCTGTACTTGTGAGGCACTTTATGTACACTCACAGGCAGTGGCGACCCATCAATTAGGGGTGCATCCATGCATCCAGCCCCCTAATCTACATGCAGGAGGTTGAACACATGGATTCCAATGGGTTTTTTTTGAAGCACGTGATTAGAGCCAGAGGCTCTAATAGGCTTCAAAAAAGGGTGGGCTTGGGGTGCAGACGCGGTGGAAGCTCCCGCCCATAAGAGCATTGCCTGCCCACAACCTAAATGGAGTAAGTGTGGGGCTAGATGACCGACCGCCTGGCCATGGGGGGAGGGGATGCGGGTGACCAGAAAGACATCATGGGGGGTGCCACCAGCCACCCGGGGAGGTGGTTGTTTGCCGCCCCACAAAAAAAATCACCAGCCGCCACTGCTCGTGGATATGTCCGTACTCGCGAGTGAGGGTACGTAAAGAGGGGTATGCCTGTACTCAAGTACCATTTCTAAATAGTAATAAGAAACAACCTAATGCACTAGCACTTGCCAGGAAAAAAGAAGTAAAGGTAAACAGCCTGTGCTATTAGAAGCCTGAGGTGAAAAAACAGGGCTGAGACGAGTCTGTGAGTTTGTGAAGAATATAAGGATGATACCTGGAGCTTGGAATTCAATACAGTAAGGCTGACATAGGCTTTTTCAAGCACCAGGTGTCTATCTTTGTATTCTTCAAGTACTATTCCTGCATAATTTCTGGATAATGCAATGTATAACTTCCCCAGTACTGCAGGTTCACTTTTATTTAACGCTTGGATCATACTTGCATAAGGTAACCTACAGTTAGCTCTTGGGAATAATCCTACACCTGAGCACTACATATGAGTTTAAAGTTTATTTTAAATATGAACCAAGCATACAAATGTACTTTAAATTAGACATAAATACAGCTCAGCATTGCATGTGAGTTTTTCTTGCCAAAAGTGACTGAATAAAGCATTAATTAGCATGTGATGAGCAATAGTCGCAGCAGAACTTATACACATTCTACATTTAACTAAATTAAACTCATTGAAGTTGCTTTTTTTAAGGCACATAGGCAGTTAACTGTGTTAGGAAATTAGTCCTTAGCTTGGTAAACATAGTGAAAATTCACTTCAAAGAATACCCAGGTGAAAGGAAAAACATTATTTTTACTTGCACATGATTGGAATGCAATTCACTTGCAAAGGGACAATTCACTTGCAAAGTGTACACCCTGTTTTCCTTCTGAAAGAAGACCGAACACTGAACCCATCTTATGTGTTCCCTTTTTGGACTGTTAAGTATATGATTGAAATGTTACTATATCTGTCTGATAAGTACACCCATTGTTCCTGTCAGAAATTCTGGGAGTCCTATAAACAACTGGTTGTGTCATTGCAAGGAGTCTAATTAGCCCTCCCATTATTATCTTGGGCTACAAAACTGTTCTCTCTTATGGTGTAGAGACAAGTAGAGGGAGAGGAATTATGAAATTTAGCAAAAGATAATTGGGCAGGGATGACAAAATTTACTGAAATTTCAGTGCCAAAAGCAAATGCGTTGTCAGCCCAAAAAATAAGGAGCTGAGTGCTTTTCTGGCAGATCAACGGGTCATTTGTTTTTCCATTCAAATGTTAGGTTTAGAGGTAAGTTTGTGGTTGAAGCTAAACACCAGGCAAACACATAACTGCAATGCAGACAATTCATCAAGACAGCACAACTTAGTCCCCCACTCCCTGAGACCACTCTGCAAAGTATGCTGCAGTTAGACAATAACGTGTAGTGTAGGACCAGCATCGGTCAGTGAATGGATAAAGAAGGAGTAGCAATAGGCACTTGAGCATTGACTGGCAATGTGCACTGCAGCAGGGATTGATCGGCTTCAGTGAAGGTCCTTCTTCTCCCGGTCTGTGTGCTTCTGAATAATGGATTGCAGAAGGGTGATAATGATTTTGTTTTAACATGTTCAGGTTATAGGTTAGCAAAATAAAATAATATAAAAAATACTTTATATAAATCTTAAGACAATAATCAAAATTGGTATTAATATCACTTAGCACTCATGTACTGCTACCAATTTTCATAAATAGCTACAAACTGCTGCTATAAAAATATTCATAAAACGTCTGTTACATACCAGCTGGCGATCCTGACGGTAGGGGATGGCCTCTCCTAAGACCCCGGTTCGAGGGGCTGCTGGGAGTGAGACAGCGGCCACAGGAGCATGGTGAGGTATGAGGGCCTGTGGTAGTCCGGTAATGTTCACCAGCTGGAGGTTCATAGGATTGCTGGAGATGGAGATGGCCTGTGGGGCTAGAGGTGCAGTCAGGAAGTAGCAGTCCAGAAGAAGCTGGAGAAGAGGTCTGGATGGCCACAGACACTGGAGAAGAGTCGGGTGCAGGCAGGGTTGGCAACGGGCTGGCAGCGAGGTACAGAGGAGCAGGCAGAAAAGTGGTCGGGTGCAGGCAGAAAGCAGGAGAGTTGGACAAGCCGGGTCGGTAAGGATCAGGAACAGATATCAGGCAACAGGTAAACACGGGTAACACTGTAGTTCAGACAGCACCCGCTCTGAGCATCAACAGGACTTAAATGGCCATTTTGGCACCAGAATGCTCAAACACGCGCAAACGGCACCAAAGATGAAGAAAGTTCTTAGGTGTGCCTCTCCTGAGGGGGATCAAGCTGACGGGCTATCTGACAACGCCTGTTCCAGTGATATACTAAAGTGCTTGGGACAGCCATGTAATAAAAACCAAAAAGGAGGATCTTGAAAGGAGGGCACTCAAGAATTAATAAAAACTCATTTATTCCTGGTTGGGAGCATCACATTTAAAAAACATTAATTGAAAACACATTCATTAAAAATACCAAGCCGATAAAAACAGTCAGGAGATGGTTACCTCAATACTATGAATTAGAAAGAAAAATGACTGATCGTGACGAGCCTATGGGGTCTGCATCAAGTACCGGCCAAAAAGCAGCCAAAGAGCAGCCTGAGATCAGGGAGAAGTGTGTAGTGGAGATGAAGATGTTGTTGCCGGCTAAGGTAACTCTGAGACCGCACAGAGCTAAGGTGTGCTGGTGGAGCTGGAGGTCTTACCCGGTCAGCGTGGGGAGCGATGCTGCTGGCCTGATGTGTTGATGGGAGCAGGGATTCGCCGTATCTCTCCTATGCCTGTGGGGTGGATGGTCACGTCCGACCTGCTGTAGGGAGGTGCGGAGATGGAGCACGTCTGCTCACCCGTGAGGTCGGCTGCAGCACAAGCCGTGGCTGGAACTGGCCGGTCATGTGTGTTGACGTGTGGATCATGTTAATGGAGAGGATCTCCCTGGTGGGGAAGGAATGGATCGCGGTCAGCCTGACCTGCAGGAAACACCGGGAGATTGCGGAGAAGGAGATAGTCCTGTCACAGTGACGACATGTTTCGTGCATATAGCACTTTGTCAAGTCGGCCAGTTCCAGCCACGGCTTGTGCTTCAGCCGACCTCACGGGTGAGCAGATGAGGAGCTCCCCGTGCTCCATCTCCCCACCTCCCTACAGCAGGTCGGGCGTGACCATCTACCCCACAGGGATAGGAGAGATACGGCAAATCCCTGCTCCCCAGCCACATCAGCACATCAGGCCAGCAGCATCGCTCCCCACGCTGACCGGGTAAGACCTCCAGCTCCACCAGCACACCTTAGCTCTGTTGCGGTCTAAGAGTTACCTTAGCTGGCAACAACATCTTCATCTCAACTACACACTTGTCCCTGATCTCAGGCTGCTCTTTGGCTGCTTTTTGGCCGGTACTTGACGCAGACCCCATAGGCTCGTCACGATCAGTCATTTTTCTTTCTAATTCATAGTATTGAGGTAACCATCTCCTGACTGTTTTTATCGGCTTGGTATTTTTAATGAATGTGTTT
>BLSH010377369.1:316798-329659 GCA_018402905.1 Glandirana rugosa | reverse complement strand
GAAAAAGAGCCAAAAGTCAAAAGGTCGGCTCCAAATCTTTTTTTGTAGAGATAACCCCAACCATATCACATAACTCTGCCAACATCCCAATAGATTTAGAGACACAGGGTACTCCCCCAGTACATGTAACGGGACCTTTAAGGCAGTACAATCAAAATTAAGTAAAATAGATACAATTTATTACAAAATGGACAATGGATACAGACATACAAAATTGTCATACATGATTAAAAGAAAACATGGAAGCATGGACTTTTACAATCCGAATTATATACATGAAGAGATGTAATTCATGTAGGGACGTAGTTTCTTCATGGGTGGAGGCCCGACATGTTTCGGGATGAACTACCCTTCTTCAGGGGCCACATAGCATACCCATGTACATTTTCTGAAAAACATCGTATTAATACAACTGGATTTGCATATAACAAGGTCAAGCATGGGAACAAAACATGGAGAGCAACTTACCCCACACCAGGAAGTAGGAGCCATGCCTCATATACAAGACCACCGCCAAAGGTAGAGAAAGAGATGAAATAAGTTGCCCAGAAGGGGACGGGAGAGCCGGGACGTGGGAGCCCCCTCAAAACCACACAACGAGCACAGTGACGCGCCACAAGGACCCCCTGCAAACGGCTATGCCAAAAAAGCAGGAGAGACCCCCAGTCTGGAAGGGAGCCGCAAAGCCCAAGGAGGGAGCAGAACCCCTGGTAAGAAAACAAGCCATAGACTAATGAACATATAGAGCAGGTTATGCCTGTCAATCAAAGACAGCCAAAAAGACTCGACGAGTACATACTGGATACTCAAGGCAAAAATACTAAAGTTAAAAAATGGTCAATCTGGATATCTAAAAATATTATCTTACCTTAGAAAGGATATGTGCTAGCGTGTCCACAAGTCCTACAGAGGCGATGGATGCCATAATGACCGCCAACCCCTCTTTTAAAAGCGGTGAAAGGGCGCCAAACGCCCAATCACATGACAAGACCGCGCTTGATGATGACGTAATAGCGTCGGCGCACCCATAACGACGTTGCGGCGCAATGCCGTCCCGTCGATCACTGGGTGCGCATAAAGCCGCCAATCACAGGCAGCCTAAGCACAAACCAACCAGGAGAGGCACACACGCCCTCCAGTGGAGGAAAAGCAAACCGCCACAAAAAGGAACAAAAAAATCATCAAAGGGCAGCATCAGAAAGGGGGACAGGGAAAGGCACGCAGCACACAATAGACATCCAGCGCAATTCAACCAATCACCCAGGGTCCACCCCACACATGGCAGAGCACGACCAACCACATAGGGATCCCAGACCGGATCCCCCGAGGCCCCTCTGCACGGCGCCACCCCGGGGATATCGGGGGGCGTCATGCAGAGGAGTCCCACCAACGCAGACAGGGGGAGACCCCCCTGAAATCACCCGCCCCCAGCCTGGCCGGACATGGGGGCCTGGGTGCGCCGGGCGGCGCAACACAGTGCCCGAAGACACCCGGATCGAACCAGGTGAATGCGTGGGGGAGTGACACCCCCAAGACCCAACACCCCATCACTCCAGGAACAGAAAAAGAAAGGAGGGAAAGTGGAAAAAAGAAAAAAAGGGGAAGAAAAGAAGGAAGGAAATGAAAAAGGAAAAATAAGGATGGTGGGGATGGATATTGGACCAGTCTCTCCACTCCATACTGGAGAATTGGTACAACCATATCATACAGCAAAAACATCATAGGAAAAGATCTCAATACAGGTTGCATCAGTCTCAGATATTACATTTACACATTATAATAATCATAGATTACATATTATCTTTATCCCAACCGCCTGAAGCAAAACCCTCCAAGAAGGGTCTGAAGCTAAAGTGTTCATTAATGCCAGGGGGAGATGTGGCCTGGAGGGCTGCTATCCAACGGGATTCCCGCTGCAGCAGCACCTTGTCCCAGTCACCCCCCCTGGCATTAGGGTGCACCCGATCAAGAATGAGAAAAGAGAATTTCGGACATCGACCCTGATGATGTTGGCAAACATGACGGCCCACAGGGGCCTCAGGATTGGCCGTTCTCAAATTGGCAATATGTCTTAGGGCTCGTTTAAAGAAAGATTGTATGGTTTTGCCAACATAAAAGCCCCCACACTGGCACATCAGAAGGTATACCACATATGGGGTCGCACAGTTGGCAAAATGCAAAGGCCTGTAGGGAGTACCATTGGGCAAGATGACTGAGCTCGAAGTATTCATATATCTGCACACAGAGCATCCCCCACATGTGAAGGTGCCCTTCCTTTTACAGGGGTCTCCACGAAAGGGGCCCCTGAACTCACTGCTGACCAGCTGGTCCTGTAGCGACCGAGCTCGTCTGTATGTAATAGCTGGAGTGGGGGGTATATAAGATTGGAGTGAAGGGTCTGAAGTTAGAAGATGCCAATGTTGCTGTATAATGGATATAATAAGCCTATGCTGTCTGCTGTATCTGGTGATAATTCTTAACTGGTTCCCCACCGTGCGCCGTCTTTTCACGGCGGCAGTGGGGGAGCCCTGAGCGAATCGCCGCAAATAAGCGGCGATTCGCATTTGACCACCAGGGGGCGCGCGTGCCGGCGGCGCACCCGCCGCACTCCTGGGGAGTGTGCCCGCGGCTTGGGCGGACCCGATGTCCGCCGGCGAGCCGCGATGAGCGGCTACAGAGAAAGAACGGGGAACCGCCGATGTAAACACGGCGGTTCCCCGCCCTGTCAGTGGGGCATAAGAGATCTACTGATCCCTGTCACTGGGATCAGTTAGATCTCTCATGCCCATGTTAGCCCAACCCCCCCACAGTAAGAACACACCCAGGGAACACGATTAACCCCTAGCTCTCCCCCTGCAGGTTAACCCCTTCACTGCCAATGACATTTATACAGTAATCAGTGGACATTTAAATTTCTGATCGCTGAATAAATGTCATTGGTCCCAAAAAAGTGTCAAAATGTTCTGACATGTCCCCCCCAATATCGCATTACCGCTAAAAATCGCAGATCGCCGCCATTACTAGTAAAAAAAAATAAAAACCCCAGAAATGAATTCTCACCATCCGTAAACGCGGCCACTTTTGCGCAAACCAATCAATAAACGCCGATTGCAATTTTTTTTATCGCAAATATGAGGAATTATATAAATCGGCCAAAAACGGTGAAAAAAATGTTTTTTTATTTTTTTTTTGGATTTGAATTTCAGCAAAAAGTAAGAAATTTGGGTTTTTTTTGCAAAATGGTCGCTCTTCTTTTGTTTATAGCGGCGATCAGAAATGACGCAGAGGCGATCAAATACCACCAAAAGAAAGCTCTATTTGTGGGAAAAAAAGGACACAAATTTTGTTTGGGTACAACGTCGCACGACCGTGCAATTGTCAGTTAAAGCGACGCAGCGCCGAATCGCAAAAAGTGCTCTGGTCCTAAAGTGGGAAATTCTTCCGGGGCTGAAGTGGTTAAGGTATTGGAGTTCTCTCTCTTTGGGCGTTGAGAAGAAAAGAGTAACTCATGACGTGTGCGGTTATTGGCCTTATTGAAAGCCTTTCTAAGGCACGTTTTAGAGTAACCCCGAAGTAAAAGTCTTTCTTTTAATTTTTGGGCTTCCTGGATGAAATCCAGGGGATCAGAGCAGTTACGTTTGAGACGTAGATACTGGGAAAAAGGGATGGACCTAACCAAGGGGGTAGGGTGAAAGCTATCAGCGTGGAGTATCGTATTCCCTGCTGTGGGTTTTCTGAAAAGGCTACTGGTTAACCTGCCGTCCCTCTCCTTGAAGATGGTAATGTCAAGAAATGTAAGTTTCCTGGCATTATAAACCATAGTGAATTGAAGATTGAAGTTGTTTTTATTTAATTGCTGGAGAAACATCTCAAGCAAATTAGAAGGGCCCTCCCAGATAAGGAAAATATCGTCTATATAACGAAACCAAGCCTGGATGTGGCTTGTCAGATGGGACAGAGATCCATCTGATAACAGAAGACGTTCCCATTCCCCCAGGTACAGATTGGCGTACAATGGGGCACAACATGTCCCCATCGCAACGCCCTGTACCTGGAGGAAATGGGAACCATCAAAAGTAAACACATTATGAGTGAGGATATATTTTAAAGCCTCACACAGAAAGGAGTTAATTTTGCCAAAATTGTCCCTGTGGGACTGGGATAGGATGCGTTGCATAACCTCCAGTCCCCGGATATGGGGAATGGAGCTATACAAGGCCTCCACGTCAATACTAACCAGAATGGCTTCTGGTGAAACCTGAATATCCTCAAGTTGCTGTAAAAGATGTATGGTATCTTTAACATAAGAGGGCAAGCTCACTACAAATGGCCTTAAATGGGCATCCACAAGTTTGCTAAGGTTCTCAGTGATGCTGCCATTTCCAGAGATAATGGGTCTCCCAGGAGGAATGGCTGCATTTTTGTGAACCTTAGGGAGACTATAGAAAGTTGGTATTTTCGGATGTTTTGTTCTGACGAAGTCCCAGGCATCTTTGTCAATGATATCATTGGCGTAAGCCTCATCTACCATGACATAGAACTTGGCATTAAATTTCTCAATCTTAGATTTGGAAATTGGTGCATACCATTCTCTGTTATGGAGAATGTTCAGGCACATTTGTTTATATTGCTCATTGTCCATAATCACAATATTGCCTGCTTTGTCGGAGGGTTTTAATGTGAGATTATGACATTTCTTTAAGTTTTCCAAGGCTTTTAATTCGCCTACAGATAGATTGCCCTGATGTTTATGTGGTTGTATTTTCTTAATGTCAGATGTGGTTATAGAAATAAATGCAGAAAGATTGGGATTAGAGCTTAAATTGGGAAACTTGTCAGATTTCTTTTTGGGTATCTGTACATTAGGATGAATCTTATTGGGAGGGACAGTAATATGGTCCCACAGGACCTCTTCTAGTTGAGTAGGACTTATCAAATCCGGATTATTTTGTTCCTCAAGGAGAGAGAGCAGGTTGTCCAGCGCCCAATCAGAACGTCTGTCAGACATATCAGAGATTGGTTGGACCCTAGGTTTGGAGTACATACTTTTGAATAGCAATTTTCTACCAAAAAGGTTTAAATCCTTAATAATTTCAAAGGTGTCAGCCTCTGCCAGAGGGCAGAAGCTGGGACCTCTTGATAGTAGGCTTTCCTCCTTCTTGGTCAGCCTATGTGAGGATAGATTGATAATGTTAAATTGTGAGACGTGGCTCATATCTAGGGTGCTGGACTCACATCGGGAGGTGTGTGAGTCTCCTGGACTAAAAAAGTATCAGTGAGTTTGGGAGGAGGTTGTGAGGAATAAGGGGTATTGGTGGAAGTCAATGTGGTTGAAGCGCTCGTGGTAGGGGGCATCTGAATGGAAGGTGTAGAAGAGGGAGACAAGGGAGTGACTAAAGAGGATGGGGTGCCTAACGTGTCTCTCGTGTTACCTTGTGTGTTGGATGTAGAGGGGAACATGGAGGGGTGCCTGATTACTGCATCTGATGAGTGTTTCTTAGAGGAATGAGATTCTTCTGACTTATTCAGTTGTTTCCTTTTCGTCGACTTCTTGGACCGAGGGCCTCTGAAAGAAAGGGCAGAATTAGTGGAATTGGTCGAGGAACTGGATCCCATCTCACTGGCCATAGGCATGGCACCCTGAAAGTTCCTACGGGGCACCTGCTGGTTATATTTCCACCTATATGCCCTTCCTTCCTGAAAGGCCCGTTTATCTCTCCAAAATTTTCTGTCCTTGGTCGTCATTACATCATGAATTACGCGATCCAAAGACGTCTTAATCTTATCTTCATGATACTTAAAAGTATCCAGGGATCGAAAAGGCTGGAGTTTGTGATATATGAAATCAATTTCCTTATTAGTGGAGATCATCCTTTGACGGTACTCTTCCATCAATAGGACCATCAGAGATTTCGTACAGGTCTGGAGAACATTTTCCCATCTCTTTTTGAAGGATGGGTCTATGTTCTCCAATAGAGGAAAGATCTGCACACGCAGACCAAAGGGGTTTATATCCTCTTTGAGGTACCTTTCAAAGCTATCAATGTGTAAGGAACAAACCGCTTTCTTTTCGACAAGTTTGCTCAGCCTAATGAATAGAGCGGAAACTTCAGACTTGGGGGCCTCCCTCCTGGCATATTCCTTGGAGTAACCAGCCATGAGGTTCTCCCACTCCTTGCCCTGAAACATGGTTAAACCAGTGTTTATACGTGGCTCAATACAAAAAAACTCATGCCTCTTAGCATGAAACAATTACTTTGAACAATAAATAGGGCAAGTGGTAAGTATGTGACTCAACCACTGCGCATGAGCTTGCACACAGTGGGAGTACACACACTTAGAAAGTACCACTTGATCAGTTCAAGTAGTGTGATAGGTAGGGGAAAGGTGGGGGTGGGCGAGTACTACCCTAAACATGAACAGTAGAGATAACCCCAACCATATCACATAAGTCTGCCAACATCCCAATAGATTTAGAGACACAGGGTACTCCCCCAGTACATGTAACGGGACTTTTAAGGCAGTACAATCAAAATTAAGTAAAATAGATACAATTTATTACAAAATGGACAATGGATACAGACATACAAAATTGTCATACATGATTAAAAGAAAACATGGAAGCATGGACTTTTACAATCCGAGATATATACATGAAGAGATGTAATCCATGTAGGGACGTAGTTTCTTCATGGGTGGAGGCCCGACATGTTTCGGGATGAACTACCCTTCTTCAGGGGCCGTATAGCATACCCATGTACATTTTCTGAAAAACATTGTATTAATACAACTGGATTTGCATATAACAAGGTCAAGCATGGGAAAAAAACATGGAGAGAAACTTACCCCACACCAGGAAGTAGGAGCCATGCCTCATATCCAAGACCACAGCCAAAGGTAGAGAAAGAGATCAAAGAAGTTGCCCAGAAGGGGACGGGAGAGCCGGGACGTGGGAGCCCCCTCAAAACCACACAACGAGCACAGTGACGCGCCACAAGGACCCCCTGCAAACGGCTATGCCGAAAAAGCACTAAAGACCCCCAGTCTGGAAGGGAGCCGCAAAGCCCAAGGAGGGAGCAGAACCCCTGATAAGGAAACAAGCCATAGACTAAAGAACATATAGAGCAGGTTATGCCTGTCAATCAAAGACAGTCAAAAAGACTCGACGAGCACATACTGGATACTCAAGGCAAAAATACTAAAGTTAAAAAATGGTCAATCTGGATGTCTAAAAATATTACCTTACCTTAGAAAGGATATGTGCTAGCATGTCCACAAGTCCTACAGAGGCGGTGGATGCCATAATGGCCGCCAACCCCTCTTTTAAAAACGGTGAAAGGGCGCCAAACACCCGATCACATGACAAGACCGTGCTTGATGGTGACGTAATAGCGTCGGCGCACCCATGACGACGTTGCGGCGCAATGCCGTCCCGTCGATCAATGGGTGCGTATAAAGCCGCCAATCACAGGCCGCCTATGCACAAACCAACCAGGAGAGGCACACACGCCCCCCAGTGGAGGAAAAGCAAACCGCCACAAAAAGGAACAAAAAAATCATCAAAAGGCAGCATCAGAAAGGGGGACAGGGAAAGGCACGCAGCACACAATAGACATCCAGCGCAATTCAACCAATCACCCAGGGTCCACACCACACCCAACTTTCTATAGTCTCCCCAAGGTTCACAAAAATGCAGTTATCCTCCTGGGAGACCCATTATCTCTGGAAATGGCAGCATCACTGAGAACCTTAGCAAACTTGTGGATGCCCATTTAAAGCCATTTGTAGTGAGCTTGCCCTCTTATGTTAAAGATACCATACATCTTTTACAGCAACTTGAGGATATTCAGGTTTCACCAGAAGCCATTCTGGTTAGTATTGACGTGGAGGCCTTGTATAGCTCCATTCCCCATATCCGGGGACTGGAGGTTATGCAACGCATCCTATCCCAGTCCCACAGGGACAATTTTGGCAAAATTAACTCCTTTCTGTGTGAGGCTTTAAAATATATCCTCACTCATAATGTGTTTACTTTTGATGGTTCCCATTTCCTCCAGGTACAGGGCGTTGCGATGGGGACATGTTGTGCCCCATCGTACGCCAATCTGTACCTGGGGGAATGGGAACGTCTTCTGTTATCAGATGGATCTCTGTCCCATCTGACAAGCCACATCCAGGCTTGGTTTCGTTATATAGACAATATTTTCCTTATCTGGGAGGGCCCTTCTAATTTGCTTGAGATGTTTCTCCAGCAATTAAATAAAAACAACTTCAATCTTCAATTCACTATGGTTTATAATGCCAGGAAACTTACATTTCTTGACATTACCATCTTCAAGGAGAGGGACGGCAGGTTAACCAGTAGCCTTTTCAGAAAACCCACAGCAGGGAATACGATACTCCACGCTGATAGCTTTCACCCTACCCCCTTGGTTAGGTCCATCCCTTTTTCCCAGTATCTACGTCTCAAACGTAACTGCTCTGATCCCCTGGATTTCATCCAGGAAGCCCAAAAATTAAAAGAAAGACTTTTACTTCGGGGTTACTCTAAAACGTGCCTTAGAAAGGCTTTCAATAAGGCCAATAACCGCACACGTCATGAGTTACTCTTTTCTTCTCAACGCCCAAAGAGAGAGAACTCCAATACCTTAAGAATTATCACCAGATACATCAGACAGCATAGGCTTATTAGATCCATTATACAGCAACATTGGCATCTTCTAACTTCAGACCCTTCACTCCAATCTTATATACCCCCCACTCCAGCTATTACATACAGACGAGCTCGGTCGCTACAGGACCAGCTGGTCAGCAGTGAGTTCAGGGGCCCCTTTCGTGGAGACCCCTGTAAAAGGAAGGGCACCTTCACATGTGGGGGATGCTCTGTGTGCAGATATATGAATATTTCGAGCTCAGTCATCTTGCCCAATGGTACTCCCTACAGGCCTTTGCATTTTGCCAACTGTGCGACCCCATATGTGGTATACCTTCTGATGTGCCAGTGTGGGGGCTTTTATGTTGGCAAAACCATACAATCTTTCTTTAAACGAGCCCTAAGACATATTGCCAATTTGAGAACGGCCAGTCCTGAGGCCCCTGTGGGCCGTCATGTTTGCCAACATCATCGGGCCGATGTCCGAAATTCTCTTTTCTCATTCTTGATCGGGTGCACCCTAATGCCAGGGGGGGTGACTGGGACAAGGTGCTGCTGCAGCGGGAATCCCGTTGGATAGCGGCCCTCCAGGCCACATCTCCCCCTGGCATTAATGAACACTTTAGCTTCAGACCCTTCTTGGAGGGTTTTGCTTCAGGCGGTTGGGATAAAGATAATATGTAATCTATGATATTATAATGTGTAAATGTAATATCTGAGACTGATGCAACGTGTATTGAGATCTTTTCCTATGATGTTTTTGCTGTATGATATGGTTGTACCAATTCTCCAGTATGGCGTGGAGAGACTGGTCCCATCTCCATCCCCACCATCCTTATTTTTCTTTTTTCATTTCCTTCCTTCTTTTCTTCCCTTTTTTTTCTTTTTTCCACTTTCCCTCCTTTCTTTTTCTGTTCCTGGAGTGATGGGGTGTTGGGTCTTGGGGGTGTCACTCCCCCACGCATTCACCTGGTTCGATCCGGGTGTCTTCGGGCACTGTGTTGCGCCGCCCGGCGCACCCAGGCCCCCATGTCCGGCCGGGCTGGGGGCGGGTGATTTCAGGGGGGTCTCCCCCTGTCTGCGTTGGTGGGACTCCTCTGCATGACGCCCCCCGATATCCCCGGGGTGGCGCCGTGCAGAGGAGCCTTGGGGGATCCGGTCTGGGATCCCTATGTGGTTGGTCGTGCTCTGCCATGGGTGTGGGGTGGACCCTGGGTGATTGGTTGAATTGCGCTGGATGTCTATTGTGTGCTGCGTGCCTTTCCCTGTCCCCCTTTCTGATGCTGCCCTTTGATGATTTTTTTGTTCCTTTTTGTGGCGGTTTGCTTTTCCTCCAGTGGGGGCGTGTGTGCCTCTCCTGGTTGGTTTGTGCTTAGGCGGCCTGTGATTGGCGGCTTTATGCGCACCTAGTGATCGACGGGACGGCATTGCGCCGCAATGTCGTTATGGGTGCGCCGACGCTATTACGTCATCATCAAGCGCGGTCTTGTCATGTGATCGGGCGTTTGGCGCCCTTTCACTGCTTTTAAAAGAGGGGTTGGCGGCCATTATGGCATCCACCGCCTCTGTAGGACTTGTGGACATGCTAGCACATATCCTTTCTAAGGTAAGGTAATATTTTTAGACATCCAGATTGACCATTTTTTAACTTTAGTATTTTTGCCTTGAGTATCCAGTATGTACTCGTCGAGTCTTTTTGGCTGTCTTTGATTGACAGGCATAACCTGCTCTATATGTTCATTAGTCTATGGCTTGTTTTCTTACCAGGGGTTCTGCTCCCTCCTTGGGCTTTGCGGCTCCCTTCCAGACTGGGGGTCTCTCCTGCTTTTTTGGCATAGCCGTTTGCAGTGGGTCCTTGTGGCGCATCACTGTACTCGTTGTGTGGTTTTGAGGGGGCTCCCACGTCCCGGCTCTCCCGTCCCCTTCTGGGCAACTTCTTTCATCTCTTTCTCTACCTTTGGCGGTGGTCTTGGATATGAGGCATGGCTCCTACTTCCTGGTGTGGGGTAAGTTGCTCTCCATGTTTTGTTCCCATGCTTGACCTTGTTATATGCAAATCCAGTTGTATTAATAAGATGTTTTTCAGAAAATGTACATGGGTATGCTATGTGGCCCCTGAAGAAGGGTAGTTCATCCTGAAACATGTCGGGCCTCCACCCATGAAGAAACTACGTCCCTACATGAATTACATCTCTTCATGTATATAATTCGGATTGTAAAAGTCCATGCTTCCATGTTTTCTTTTAATCATGTATGACAATTTTGTATGTCTGTATCCATTGTCCATTTTGTAATAAATTGTATCTATTTTACTTAATTTTGATTGTACTGCCTTAAAAGTCCCGTTACATGTACTGGGGGAGTACCCTGTGTCTCCAAATCTTTTTTTAACCCCTGGTAACCCATGATATAAGACGTTGTTCAAAAAATCAAACAACCTTAATAATCATAAAAATAAAAAAAATTTTTTTTTTATAATTCTATACATGTTAATAATAACAACAATGTCAAGGCAAATATATAGAAATGAAACTCAAATGGGATAACAATAGTCCACCCACAACACTGAATCCCTCACACCGCGCCAAGGTAAAATATAACAATAGACTAGCAACCACTATATATATAGCAGTCAGATCAAATAATTACTAGTCGTAATAAATAGTAGCGCTCAAAATTACAGAAAGGTAGTGATATGCAGTACACAGTAGGCAACACCCCGTGATGGATAGTGTCACAGTTCATTTAGCAGGAAAAGTTATAATCAATATGTAGCAGTTCTGATATCCAGATCTTAATAAGACTGACAGGTGACTCCTCAATTCACCACACCACGTGAAGGTACAGAGTGACAGCCAATATCCACATGGAAAAAAAAACCTCACCGACTTAATATGCCTAGCACTCTCATGTACAGGCAAAAGTGCAGTTTGTCCAAAAAAACATATTTATTGTTACACACTCCCCCCAAATGTATTGCACTTACAAAATCTCAAATATATATGTGCGCATAGAATAAAACAAGTAAGGCTGTAGTCAGACTCCAGCTCCGCTGCACAGGACGTGACTCTCACCCAACCCTGTACCACTGGCCAGCCCTCCTCTGCTACAACAAGCGTCAGGACATCATGGAAAGTTGCGTTTCATCATCAAGGACTTCTACTGGTGATAGGCTGCATGGCACGGCAACTCAGGCATAAGTACCTGCCCATATGGTAATTTTAGACAGCCCGCCCGCGTCAAGGCAGTGTCCCCACGGCTGGAATTTGCCTACTATCCTTCTTAGAAATATTGTAATGCAGGTATATTTATCCACATTAATCCATTAATCAATTTAAATATTGTCAGCGCACACAGTATGGGTCAATAGGTAGTGCAGCATACATGACCCAAGAATGCAATGTGATTTATCAATCCTGACAGTAATTAAAGTTAAAAATATATATATATGCAAAATTAATTATAATGTAGATCTAAAATAGAACTGCTTTTTTACCGTTCATTAAGAAAAGTATTAACCCATATTTCACCCATTAAAAAAGCACCAATGGGCTACATACAGGCTATCCTCATACTAAACATATGGTGACCACTAGGGGCCTAAAACATATACATTTAGAACTCTAAATGTAGATGGATGTTCCACTGTTACCCTTTCTAACATGTGGAGGTAACATATGTGAAGCAAGCAATCATTAGTAGAGTTGAGCGAACACCTGGACGTTCGGGTTCTGCTGGTCCGTCCGAACTTCGGGACAAAGTCCGGGTCCGGGTCCGGACGGAACCCGAACGATCGCACGGAACCCCGAAAGGTCCTGAAACGATGTCGGTAAAAACACGGATTTTCAAACCCAGGGGTAACTAAAGTTACCCCAAGCAACAGGCACGCTAGCAAGCCCAAGGCAGGCCTGGGCCTGGGCCTGAAACAGGGCTTCAAGCCTGCCTGGTCGTCTTGGGCTTGCAGGTCCACAAGCGAGTTGAGATGATTACTAACGAACGAAGTGTATACAATGGAGGTGTACAATCTTTCCCATTGTCACCTTGTAGGTAGATGTAAATCTCAAGATTTACATATACAAAATCCGGGGATCACCAGTGGTATACAAATCATACTCCTATCGGACATACATCGGGTAACCACGAAAAAATTACCCACTTTATACCCAATTATGAAAAGAATTACTTGCCATTTTTTCGTCAAGATAAAA
>BLSH010377369.1:284545-301373 GCA_018402905.1 Glandirana rugosa | reverse complement strand
TAAGAAAAGGAAAAAGCTCAACATTGTTCGACCTGCTAGAGCCCAGCCCACAGGGTTTCGGGGGGGGGGGGATAACACAACTCTCTCAGGAGATATGGAACAAACTATGCCTTAGGTGGAATTATGTCCATTTTCGCTGTGGGGATGAGGTGGATAGAAAGCGAGGGGAAGGGGGTCTTAGTTTAGAAATAATAGCAAGTCCGTTCCCGTGAGCAGGGAACACAAGCAGGTCGAACTTACAGGTAAACTTATAACATTAAACTCTTTTTGTTTTGAACCAAAAACACCTGGGTCATGGAACTTGCAATAATTACTTAATGTAGGCCCGATCATCCCCAGGGACCAAAGGTCCCAGGAGACGACAGGACCCCCCAGATACAAGTAAAGAGCAAACTAAACACAGAAAACATATGGTCAGAGTACCTCAACATCCGGGAAGCTTCCTCTGAACAGAAGGTGGGGAGTCCACCCCTTCCTGGTGGTAGTTCCCCACGACCACATATTGGGACACGTTGTTGGTCATGTAGATCCGTGCGCTCAGGCCAGAGGGACCCCTGGGCCCGGAGGTGCGATGGTCGTCCCTTTAGCAAGGAGGGTCTCTGTATGCCCGTAGTAGAATTATTGCGATAGACTTTTTTTCAGGTCTTGTGGGCTCCAGGGAGAGGCATCTCTCTCAATCTGTGAGGTAAGGGAAGAAAGGAGAAGAGCAGAACAGAAAAAAAAGATAAAAAAGGGGGGGGATGGAGCAAAAGGAGTGAGAGGCATAGAACAATAAACAAAGTATTTAACATAACAGGACCGTAGCAATGAGTCCATGTACCACAGCCTACTTTCTCTTCAAGGGGGTGGGGGGGAGGGAGACAGTTCTCGTGGCAACTGTATCCACAGTGCATGGAGAGATGCTTTACAATCAGGAAAGCTTTCTCATCATATGGGTTTGCCAAGACATCTCTGTCGCTAGTTTGGAGGGGGAGAGGTCTATCTATTGTCTATTGTCTATGTCCTTGGCCGTTTGAGATATCCCAGGGAACAGGGGAGGGGTGTGAAAGGGGATACATCTTTTTGGGCCACTTACCCATGATGGTAAAAGTTCAGTCAGCAAAGCTTGCCTCAATGTCTCCTGGGTAGGCAATGCGGAGAGAAGACTATGTCTTGCATGAGATATGTCTTTAGGTAGCTCTTGTGGACATCTCCGACAGGGTCAGTGTTTGAAGAGAAGGTTGCGTTTTTAAGCTGTCAGGAGTTGTTGGTAGCTAGAAGAAGGTCATCAGCCATGTGGTGGGCAAATAATAAAGTCTCTGGTAGCATCTAGCTGGGACAGTGGCCCCGAGGCAAGTAAGGGGGCTAACTGGAGTCTTCTTGGTGGGGTCGCCGATGTACCGGAGACGCGGTAGGGCTCGTGTAGGTCGCGTTTCTGCTTCTTAGTGGACCTGCTGCCCGGGGAGAAGGAGATCTTCTCCTGCATAGCTGGAAGTCATCTCTTACCGGGATGACCTCCATAGATGTGGCTCTGGGTAGACTCACGTTTCATAGGTCACTGTACCAATCCGGAATAGCCAGTGTGTCACAAAAGACAGGGAGGTCCTCTGGTACCCTGAGATAGGCATTTCGTCCTTGGTGGGATGCCGATAGGCAAAAGGGGAATTTCCACCTATATTGCACCCCTCTGGTATGCAGGATGTCTAGTAGCAGACGGAGGTCTCTCCTATGCTTCAGGGTTATGGGAGAAAGGTCCTGGAACAATTTTATCTTGGTGCCTTGAAATAGAAGCGTACGGCGAAGCCTAGCCTGTCTCAGGATCTCTTCTTTTAGTTTGAAATAGACCAGGCAGCAAATAACGTCTCTGGGTGGGTCAGTGTCCCTGCCTCTTGGTCATAGGGCCCTGTGCAGGTGTTAAATCCCAATTGGGGCCTCTGGGCGGCCTAAAAGGTTGTTAAAGATTGAGACAGTTGCCTGGGTGATTTGGGCAGGTTCGACCGTTTCGGGGATACCTCTTACCCTGACATTGTGTCTGCGTCCACGGTTGTCCAAATCTTCGATCTGTCGATGGAGGTCTCTGAGCTGGGTGTCATGGGCTTACAACAGGGAGTGGAGTTGATGTAGCTCTGCGCTGTAGTGGGCTGTTGCGGCCTCCATGTCGTCCAAGCGTGTGACTATAGTGTGGAGATCTTGCTTGAGATCTGTAATTGATGCGGCTAAGGTAGCTTTGATATCTTCTGCCACTATGCACAGGTCCTGCAGGTTTAGCGGTTGAGCAGGGAGAGGGCTCGCTGTGTGTGGGTAAGCCGGGTTGCCCCCTGTAGCGCTGGGACTGGGAGCGCATGTGTTTGGTGGGGAGGCCCCGGAGGCGCAACCTGAAGCCGGGGCCTCGCGTTGCTGTGACCGGAACATTTCCGGAATGCTGAAGCCGCCTTGCGAGTCACTGTCCCTGGGCAATCTGGAGCAGGCTTGGGGTGGAGTGCTGCTATTTTTCCCCATGGTGATGACTGTGAGAGGCTCTCTGTAGCTGAGTTTTGTCCCCCGGTGTGCAGAATTGCCGCTTCACACCGCCATCCTGGATCGGTGCTAGGCCTTGCTCCTAAAGTCTTTTTTTTATATAAATTCCTGTCTGGGTAGGGGCCCAGGAGGGTGCTGTATGGTGCAGGGTAGATTAGGGCTCCAGGGACCGCGCTGTGTGGTCCAGCACCAGTAGGCCGCAAAAAGCCACGGCCTCGATTTTCGGCGATGCGGGAGCCGGCCGCTGATCCACTCGATTTAGGGCTTAAAATGAAGCTGGCGAGGTGGGGAGTTAGGATGGGGTGTTCATGCAGCTCACCCTTCTCTCCTAAAGGAGGATTCTTCTCGATTGTGTGGGGCTCGAGCGGAGATCTCCGGGCACACGTCCGCTCTCGATGATGTCAGGCCACGCCCCCCTGGAGATTTCATCCCTCCCAAATCTCTATGAAATCTCTGGGCTGCAGGTTCCAACTGGTTACCAAGTGATTCAAAAATGGAAAGCCAGTTACCTCCGAATCACACAAGCCCCTTGGGGCCCCTCAAGTTGCCTAAATGAGTATTCTGGGTCATAAACTCTTTTTACACATGACAGGGCACAGCACTGCCAACATTTATTTATCAGTTCGGGTAGCATTCCTATATCACCTTATTATTAATACAGCATTAACTTAAATATAGAAGACAGTGACAAGGTGGCCACATTATGGTGGTCTAAATATATCTATTGCTATATCCATTATAACATGAAATTCTCTGCAATCATAATAAATGGTGTGTCTATAAAGGGAAACTGATTTTAATATCACACATGAATATGCTGGGACATATCCAGAACATTGCCTATATCCCATTACTTATATGGTTACTTTAAATCATTAGCATTCTGATCTCTGCATATAATTATTGTAACTGATTATCTCAAGGGTCTTTCAGAGATAAATAGAGTTCATTCAGTGGAATATGCTAATTAATTCCTTGGTATTCCAAGCAGTGTAAAATGGAATGATGAATGCTGTTTAAGTGTAACAGGACACGTGCTTCAATTTTATTTCTGATTATAGAACACAATATACACAATATACATCTGAGAAAAAGCAATATTGATAAATATAAAAGCAATTCATATATCTAACATGAAATTGTACCAGACTCATTTTAATGAACCATTTAATTACATTGTATGTTCAGTATGTTCAGTTTTATTCTTAACATTTTATTTGCTTATTATTATTGGTGCCAGTTGTATCTGTTTATATTTTAATAAACGTTATTTATGGAGGATTCATTATAACACAGATCATACTGGTTAGCCCGCAAAAACGGATATTCCAGTGACTTCTATTTTTATTTATCTATTGCAATTGTCATGTGAACACAGACATGAATGTATATATTTGTAACTCAAATGGATTACATTAGGATAACATATTGGGTAACATTTCTGAGACATCTTACTTTTTGGCTTATAACTAAGCTACAAAAAAAAAATGAGGATTTCACCTACATCGGTCCTGGTACTGCCACATTATTTGTGGTTGTGAGGATTAAGGAATGCAGACCTGGATACGGTACAAAGCTTGGTGTGGGTACTAAATTTTCTATATTGGGAAATTACTTTTGCACACAAAAGTCGTGAATCTTTACAGAGGCCTAATATAGTTATTTAGAATTTTAATCACAAATACTTTCTGTAGATGTTTCCTGATAGACAGGGCAGTTACACAAAAAGATACAAGCTTGTGACAGCAAAGATATTTTCCTGCAACTTGCTTCATCAAATAAAAATAAAGAACCCTGCAAAAAGAGGTGGCACGATTCCCGGTTTGCACTGGCAAAACAGAGAGATCTAGTACCCCTTAAGGGGGATCTTTCTTGTACATCTCCAACACTAGAAAAAATACAGCTGGAACCAGTGTGATCTTTTCAACTGCTGCCCTTAATGACCAATGACCTTTTATTCTGGAGCCAAAATCCCATTATATAATAAAGAGAGAGCAAAATGTGTCTTACAGGCAATATCTTGCCTCATACCTCATATGACTTGCATGCATGGAAAAGCTTTATTATTATTTTACTGACAAATGCATTTCTTTTTTGAGTTTTCTTTAGCAGGTTGATCAGGTATTATGGGTTAAGAAATGATTAATAATGAGCACAATAAGATAAATGTTTAATGATGGCCAGAGATTTTCATTTCTGCTACCATTTAACCACTTTGTGACTGCAAGACATCTTTTTAGGTCCTCTTAAACACTTAAACACAATGCCCTATGCCATGATAATATTAAAGAGGAAGTAAACCCTAATGGGCTAGTATGCATCACATATTAGCCCATTATGTGGCACTTACCTGCATTGGAAGCCTGCGATGTCCCACGATGTCCCCACTCCAAGCCGCATCCATCTTCTGCCCCTCTTCCTTCCGGGGCTGTGGACTCCGGCTCTGTGACTGGTTGGAGTCGTGTGACATCACTCCCGCACGTGCACGTGGGTGCTGCCAATCGCGTCACAATCTCAGTGAAGAAACAGCATGGAGGCCGTTTCTTCACTGTGCATGTGCCCGATGACGTGGGCACATGTGAGTACACTGTATATCTCCAAAACCATGCAGGTTTAGGAGATATGCAGGGAACCTACAGGTAAGCCTTATTATAGGCTTACCTTTAGGTTAAAGTGCTTGTCCAGGGTTGACAACCACTTAGTAACCATTTTAGTTCTTATTGCAGCAGAGAATTAAAAATGTGCACCTCCATGTGTTCCTAGTTCTCAGACCCTTCTGTGAAACGGAAATTTTAGTCACAGAGCAAAGTTAACTGATGCATACTAATGCTGCTAAATTTAGTATGGTCATCTAAGCTTCAATGTCATCTATTACAAGTTCCCTGTGGAAAAAAAAGAGAGAGTGCAGTATGACCAGATTTAAAGCAAACAGTGGACATGCTATGGACATTCAAATGTTTATATATCCTTAATGTGCACTAATAAACTTTAAAATAAGCCCTCACTGTGCTCTATAGTTACAGCCACCGTAAAGCAATTATTCTTCAAATTTGAACCAGAAGCTTCACTTACTAGCTTAGCTGCTCCTTTCCAACAGTGAATTTGCAGCCTGCCAGCCTTCTAATATCTAATATTAAATCAGAGTAGATGCACAGGAGAGGTAAAAGTAATTAAAATTGACCTACATGACTTTACCGATTCCCTTGTGATCTTTGAGGAAGCATTGCTCCACAGTGAAAATAACTACAATGTTTAGCGAGGACTTATTTTATTGTCCCCCTAGGGTCACTTGTAAACATGACTCAGCTTATAAAAGAAGAACATGTATGCTCCTCTTTGCCACTGTAGTGATAGAGGAGCTGATAAGAGGAACCAGAGTGCAGGGAAAGGGGCAGGTATGCAATGCATTTAAGAGTGTTGAATACCTGTAGCGCCTGGGGAGCAGCAAAACAGCAGTATTTTAAGACACAAGGTGATGGAAACATAAGTATACATTTCTCTTCTTCTGTGCTGTATTTACAAGTGATCCTGCAGTTACAGGGTCATGTTGGGAATATGTAAATATTTAAATGTCTTATCTTGGCCATAGTTTTGCTGTAATTTAATTTAGTAAGCCATACACGGATTATAGCATAGTGGACAGGACATGGGATAACTTTAAGGCCTTTATGCACACTGGATGTTTTTTGACGCATGCAATCTCTGAGATTGTGTGGCTGAATTCGCATTGCAATCGGAGCAAACTCGCACAGGTCCCTTTTTTTCACAAGGTCAGAATCGGATCACATGGCTGTTCACATCATCCGATTCCTGTGCGAATTTGCAATTCACACTGCGATATGCAAACTGATTTGGGGGTGTCAATAGCTTTGTACTGACACTCCCCACAGTTCCCATAGAGCAGTGTGAACTGCGGCCGGGACACATGCGATGCGGGAACCAGCAGTGGATTTGCAGGGTTCCCGCATCGCGGCAGTGTGAACCGACCCTGAGAGAAGTTGTTCAGCTGTAAAAAAAGCTAAAACGCTCAAAAATGCCGCTCACAAAAATATTGCTACTGCTCAAAAACGCTAGTGTAAAACGATGAAAAAAGCTGAAGAACTCACTGCAAAGCTACTGAAGTTTTTAGAACGTTTTTTTGCTGTCCAGTGTGCATGAGGCCTAACACGTCACTATCATGATACTACAAATATACTTGACACTTGTTCTATAGGGAAACAATTTATACCTGCTCAAAAAAAAAGAAGATAGCATGGAAAGACCTACTACGAAAGGTCGATGGCTAAACCGTGGGCAACTTACATTAACCAATTAAGGTGCACCCTATTTACTGCTACAGGGTGGCACCAGTGTGCCAGATCACGTATATATACGTGATCCGAAACTTCCGGGTAGAGGGTGCACATTCGTGCCACCGACGGCTTGCTTCCGCTGTGATTACACACAGCAGAAGCCGATCGCCAGGTGCAGGGTACCCGATGTCCTCCAGCACCCACCGATCGTTTGGCAGAGAGACAGAACTGTGATCTGCCTATATAAACAAGGCAGATTGACATTTTTTTTTTTTTATATATATTTTTTGTTCAATTTTTTTAGAGAGACACTTCAAGCAGTAAGGAAAAAAAAAAGAAGAAAGCCAAAAAGTAAAACAATAATACACATTAGAATAGGGTATATAACAACAGATGTACATCGACCCAGGACAATTAAGGCAGCAACAAGATTGTCATTCTGACAGGAGGGAAGGGATGGAATTTGTGTCACTGCAAAGCAGGGAATAAATTCCATCTCGTCCCCAAGCAAAAGCACCTCACACAGTATAGTAAAGCACTGGCTAGGCACACAGTTTACCCTTTGATCGCCCCTGATGTTAACCCCTTCCCAGCCAATGTCATAAGTACAGTGACAGTGCATATTTTTAGCACTGATCGCTGTATTAGTGTCACTGGTCTCCAAAAAGTGCCAAAAGTGTCAGTGTCAGAATGTCCATCGCAATATTGCAGTCCCGCTATAAGTTATACCGCCATTACTAGATAACAAATAAATAAATAAAAATATCCCATAGTTTGTAGATGCTATAACTTTTGCATAAACTAATCAATATACACTTATTGTGATTTTTTTACCAAAAATATGTAGCAGAATACATATTGGCCTAAATTTATGAAGAAATTAAATTTTTTCAATTTTTTTTATTGGATAGGTTTTATAGCAGAAAGTAAAAATATTGTTTTTTTTTTTTTCCTCTACGTTGTCAGTCTTTTTTTGTTTATAGCGCAAAAATAAAAAATGCAGAGGTGATCAAATACCGCCAAAAGAAAGCTCTATTTGTGGGAAAAAAGGACATAACTTTTATTTGGGTACAGCATTGCATGACCACTGAATTGTCAATTAAAATAACACAGTGCTGTATCGCAAAAAAAATAACCTGGTCAAGAAGGGGTAAATCTTCCAGAGGTCAAGTGTTTAATAATACTAATAATCTATTTTGTTTTTATCTGGCTTGTTATTTACAATCAGATTTTGCCAAGTACTTATCAAGGGTTTCTTCTCTCATTGATTGCGTTTGGTAGAGGTGCTATAAAATTATAAATGAATACGTTGCAAAGTTCTTCTCTAAGTATTTTTAGCTTGCAGAAAATGTGCAGTGCTGGCTTATTTTCCATCGAAAGAGAAATTGCAGATAGAGTATTTTCAACAGCAGATGCCACAGAGTGGAGAATTAAGCATCACAGCTCACATTAAAAAAATACAATAAGGATCACGTATTATTAAAAGCTGGCTAAAAGAAAGAGCAATAATAATGATCAATAATTCTAAAAGCAGTTCTCTCTATTGACTTCACCCTCTCTTCCTGTTGGGGTTTGGATTGATGTGATGGCATGCTTCCATAAGTCTGTTTGAAAAATGCTATTAAAAACACCCTGTTTCATTTATATATTGCCTAAATCAAACATACGTCTGTGCATAATAAGTATGGACCTTCCCGTAACCACATTCATATTTAAATGGTTGCAAAGGACAATGCATTCATTCAAGTTATGTTTATAATGTAATGCGGGAAGTAGTACATCTCCTAAATTAGTGAAAGATAAAGTCCATGAGACCAGATTACTCCACAAATGTTTCATTTGATTGCATTTAAAAGACACTGCTTTTATTTGTAGAGTGTAAAGCTGACCAGGGAACACATGCTAAAAGCAAACAAAGCTTCTGATTTTGAACATTCCTTATTAGTGACAGTTTGTGATAGTTCGTGATTTTGATACCATTTTCTCAATGCTAAAGGGCACGTGCTTCAGGCAACTGGAAGTGAGGCAAAGTCATTCATTAAAGGATGAGAATATATTTCTTTACCCATCATTTTTACTGAGATATATGCTCATCTAGGGTTACAGTTCACGGGTGTGCAGTGCTCTACGGTGATATGCTAAATTCAACGTTCTACTGGACAAAACTGGAATCCAATTTACGGGTGCTCTAGCCTAGGCATCCTCTCCACCATAAACTCACATATGTGCAGAAAGGCGGCACTCTGACATCTTTGTTGAAATTTTATTGTGGTTTACAGTGCATGGTGTACAGAAAGCAGATGCGTTTTGGCGTCACTGCTAGTCATCTAAGGTCACTGCTGGTCATCTAAGGTTAGCATAACATTTTTGACTATGCATCTGCCAAGGAGCCATTTTATATCATGGGCCAAAAAAAGCATTTTTAATTTTAACAAATATCAGAAAATCACATACTGGATTATTTATGCTAGTGATAATATATAATCAAAAGAAAGTAGTGCAGGGCAAACAACAGTCCATATAAATGCTAATGAGATAAGGAGTCCCCCGATGTAAGTTGTCGTGCTAGGTACTCAAACTCATGCAGGTGAAGATAATGTGGATCCTATTGCCACCACCACTTGCAGCCTCTCACCTCCTTGATGTGACCATAGGGGCCTTCAAGCATGTATCACACACAATTTGTGATGAAGATCTTCCTCCCCATGTATGGGAACTCCTTTTCATTCCAGCAGGAAAGGTACTCCCCGATCACATGTAGATAAAAATAAACACCTTCTAGTGCTCTCTGTATAAAATCATGTAAATTTATTGAGCATAAAACAGAGGTACTCACATGTAGAAGCACCTTCACTGGTGCCAGTATGCAGTCATAACAGCGCACTTAAAATTCTAAGATGGCCATGCAGGTGACAACCGACGTGTTCCTCCCTCAGTGATAATATATAGTTTTATTTTTAAAATATTATGCATTGGAAATGTCAGGAATGCATTCAGCTCAGGGGTGTGGGCAGCATCCAGTCTGAATGAATTGCCACCTTTCTCAGGTTACCATCAAGGGACTTAAAGCGTTTGTTACCCCAACACTTCATATTCCTGGTATGTGTCTGCTATACCATATACTTGTATGAGAAAGTAACCTGTTCTCTTTGTATTGCTCCCTTTTTGTGAAATCCCCAGTGTCCCTGCCAGCCCCTCTGCTTTCCTATTAAAACTGACCACACTTAGCAGGAAAGCTCACTGTGGTCAGTTCTCTAGCTGTACTGGGAACTCTGTGTACTCTCCAATGATCAGACTTGTCCTGACATGCCCCCTCTGCGTAGCCATTCACTGAAGTGTGCTGCTGCTTCTCCACCCCCCAGCTCTTATGCAGCTGAGAACAGAGGGAATGTAATCACTTAGAAAAAAACACCTACCAACAATAAATAAAGTCCCTTGGGATAGCAAAACTCCTTTTAAATGAGACTACCCAGTCAAATTGTTGATATCAAAAGAGGGCTTCACTCACACTATCTTTACTATTGAGGAAGCCTTTCACATCTAAAATGAATAGGGATACAACCAACTTCAGGGGTTCATTCAAAAGGCAAAATACCCAGGCTAGATGCTTATCTGAATAGCGGAAAGGCACTCGTAGACTGTGTGCCATCAAATTACAAAATCTATAACTTTCACAGAGTGCACCAGCTGTTATGCATCTTATTGTTATGCCTCCTGTTGACCCCCTGGCAAAGTATGTTGAGCCAATGTTGATAAAGACCATGGTCTCTTCCCATGGCTGTGGAGGCAGGGGCTTATTAGAATCTGGAAGCCAACGTGTAAATAAGTACACCCACTCATTCACTAAAACAGTAAAAAAAAAACAAGTGCCGTATATACTCGAGTATTAGCTGAGTTTTTCAGCACATTTTTTGTGCGAAAAAGACCCCCCTCGGCTTATACTCAGAGCGCACTGCTTCTAAGAGCCACTCTATGCATGAAACTGTGAGCTAATTACATTGGAATGCAGAGAATGCTGAGAGAGGTGTCAGATTTTCAACTTGATGTCGGGAGGTGGGCGGGACACGTGGGTGTTAACTGTTCAGTCCCGCCCACCTCCTGATCTCAGTGAAGATCTGCAGCTCTCTCTCTCTTAGCATTCTCTGCATTCCAATGTAATTAGGTCACAGTTTCATGCACAGAGTGGCTCTTAAAAGCAGCGTGTTCTGTAGATTGTGAATCTACCATACTCATCTCTTCTATGTTCTGGCTACAATCCCTGTGTAATGGCTGAGTCCCTGGGTCCTGGCTACAATCCCTGTGTCCTGGCTACAATCCCTGTGTCCTGGCTACAATTCCTGTGTTCTGGCTACAATCCCTGTGTCCTGGCTACAATCCATGTGTTCTGGCTACAATCCCTGTGTCATGGCTACAATCCCTGTGTCCTGGCTACAATCCCTGTGTTCTGGCTCATGGTTTCCTGTGTTCTGGCTGCTGCATTTCCCCACCCTAGGCTTATACTTGGGTCAATAACTTTTCTCAGTTTATTGTGGTAACATTTTCTGCCTAGGCTTATATTCAAGACGGCTTATACTGTATATACGGTATACATTTTCTGATAAGTCTTTGTTTTTTTGGGGTTTGTTTTACAAAAAAAAATTTCCCACAATGTACATCAATGACCCAGTTCAATCAATGTTGAACACAGTGAAAAATGCCTGGTAGGAAAAAAAACAATGACTATTAGACACATCAGATCCAGTTGTGGACTTGGTGTGAATTACATCAACGCTAAAAGTAAACAAAGGGGTGGGGTGATGTCATGTGGTCATGTTTGGTTAGTTATGTCATGCCCATGTCAGGTCAGTTTTTCATCCCTTTGTTTACCTGGTTGACTAGATGCTAGGGACATGACATTATTGTAGTGGTAGAAAACAGCAATGAACATTGAAACAATGTGAGCCTAATCTTGACTATAGGAATGAGTGAATCTTCCCAGGTTTTTGAAGTTGGGAGTTTAGAGAATTCTGTTTAAATTTTGACAAATCCAAACTTAGCGGTGAACCCCTTTGAAGTCTGTAGAAGGCACAACTTCTTAGTAAACCCGGGCATTTTTAGGGCTAATAGGCAAACTACTGTCAGAAAGCATCGGTAACTAGGCATGGGGGGACATGCAAAAAAGGTTTAAACATAATGTATAGCAGGGAGAGTGTCTTTTTATGCAGCTTAGAGTGCAACATTGCACTCCCATCACTAAAGGATAGATTCCCCGGCTGCACCCATGTACACAATGGTCACATTTGGTCAATGACATCACCTGGGTTTCTTCACTGTCAATTTATATTACTGCAACCAGAAATCTGTCATTTAGGGACGGCAGTGTGGCTTGTACACATTCGTGTGTGATGGGTGATCACATAACTGGATGCCATGATTGATGTGGAAATACTTCAGAAGACATTGATAAAATGTATTTTATTTGTGTTTTATTTTAATTATATGACTTTTTAATTCAATGTGTGTGTGTGTTTGTTTATGTGTATTTACTTTTAACTTCTTTTGGGAGTAAACAAGGGGTACTAATGTCCTCTTGTACTATTTTGTCTCCCCCTTATAATGGCAGCTTTAAAGAGGTTGTAAACCTCAAAAGAAAACCTGCAAGACAAAGGCATAATGAGCTAGTATGAAATACTTGCCTTAGAACAAAGCTGTTGCAGCGGTCCCCACACTCTGCTGTCATGGACATGTTTCCCGTAGCTTCCTCTGGGTTCACAGGCTGTGACTGGCCGGAGCCGTGATGATGTCATTTCTGCGCATGCATGCGCAATGCCAGTCCAGGGCATGGGCCTTGAAGAAATGGAACTAGCGGCCATTTCTTTAGTGCGCATGCGCCGATGACATCGCCAGCAGTGTATATCTGCTAAACTGTGCATGTTTAGGAGATATTCATGGTACCTACAGGTAAGCTTTGTTATAGGCTTACCTGTAGGTACAAGTGGTGTAACAGTGTTTACAACCACTTTAAGATTCCACCATGAATCCCCCCATATTACTCCTCCTTCTTGGGGCATCCCTCTACTTGCCAACACTATTTGAGTAAGATCAAAAAGTATGAATGGACAATAAAGGAGGTATCACCTTACTGTTTGGCTTGTAATGTGGCACTTTTACCTCTTTGCTTTGCTATGTTTTAGACAAAATAGTGTCTATGGGTACATTTAAGAGAAAGTGGGAATAAAGTAAGGCCCATGATTGTTAGTGGATACAATAATAACCTTCAGAATTGGTGTCAGTGGGTATAACAATACCCCCAGCATTGGTGTCAGTGGGTGCATTAATAGCCCCCTGCATCAGTGTCAATGGTTGAGAAAATAACTCCAGCAACAGTGTTAGTGGTGGAGTAACAATTCCCAGCAAAAATGTCAGTGGGTGCAGTAAAAATCCCCAGCAAGGGTGAGTGCCCTAATAAACCCAAGCTTTTTTAGCACTCACTTCTGCAACGCTCTTTCACTGACTGCCTCTGCACCTTCATCTACCACGTACCTCTTCACTTTCCATCCACAACCCCACTGCGCTCAATTCCTTGTTAAATTTTTTTATTGAAAGAAAGAAACAGGATGCATCAAAGAGAAATCTTCCTTCAAGATGGGAAGAGGCAATGGTAGCAGAAAGACATAATGCAGAGGTAGGGATGTAGCTCTTTGTAACAAACATCAACAAAGAGGCAAAAAACCCCCAGCAACGTATAAACAGTTATTATAAGGCTACTCTGTCAGAGTTAGTTTGGGGATCCTCAGGAGACTGTTGATAAATGGGATCTAGGAACCAATAAGATTCCTATAAACAAAGGTTAATTACAGAGGGCTCCGAGGGGTTGGAGTTGCCCTGAGATGAACAGGCAAGCAGGGTCCTCGAAAAGGATAAAGGGTGAAAAGTAGTGTAAACATCAAGGTCGTTTGAAGGCTAAAACTTAGGGGGATTACAGTTGAAGGGTTGTGTTTGGTCTCAGCAAGATGGGCAGATAGATTTGTCCAAGCTGGAGGATTCACATATAGGAGAGAACACTGTGCACAATCCACTATTTGCATCTGCTCCCCTCCTCCACACCTCGCTCATTCTCCTTTAAAGCTCTAAGCACAGCTCCCATCTGCACTCCTTGTTTACTGCTCCCATCACTCATGACTGCACCCATCCTCCACATTTTTCCACTGATGCCCTTCTCCACAGATCATCCCGCACAAATATTAGGCACAGCTTGCATCTTCACACAACTTGTGCCTGTTCCATTGTACCCACCACTCACATTTGCACCCCTCATCTTCAGCAAACCTGTACCTTTCATCCGCAGCTAACCAAGCTAACTTGCACCACCTGCATCCCTTGGCCACAGCTAACTGGTATCACCTGCACACCTTATCCATAGCTCACCCATTCACTTTTGCACACCCTGAACCTTTATCCACAAAGATAAGTAGAAACTACATTGTCTTTTTTGTGTTTCATTTGTTTTATTGGCAGTGGTGCAACTCCAAATGCATACCAGAACCCTCTTAATTATGTTTTTTAAGCTATTCAGGAGAAGTCTTGTATTTTTTATTAATGAATGCAAAGCTTTCTCTGATTGACTGGGATAGAGATAGTGATGTCATCTGCTCACTTCTCCAAAAAAAAATTGCTATGCACCTGAAGTTTGCTAAATAGCACCTTGGTAAACCAGAATGCTACTAGGCAAATGTTTTGTGGACTGATGAAACAAAAGCCGAATTGTCTGTAAAGAATAATCAGCACTATATATGGCACTAAAAGGGTACAGCTTACCAACATCAAAACATAATCTCAGTGGTGAAGTATGGTGCTGCCTCAGGGCCTGGACCACTTGCCATCATTGAGGGGGAAAATGAATTCCCAAGTTTATCAATATATCCTACAGGATAATGTCAGGATAGCTGCACACCAGCTGAAGCTTAGTAGAAATTTGCTGATACCACAGAACAATGATCTTAAGCACTGAAGTAAATCCACCTCAGACTGGCTTCAGAAAAAGTGGAACACTTAGAGCACAGACCTTAACCCCATAAAGATGCTGTAGAATGACTTTGTTCACACCAGGCATCCTACAAATGTGTCTAAGCTGATACAGTTATGTAAAGAATAATGGGCAAACATTCCTCCTAGACGTTGTGCAGGTCTAATTCAGAGCTACTGAAAGCACTTGCAAGTCATTGCTGCCAAAAGGATCTGACCAGATATTAAATTCAACTTACTTTTTTTCTGCCAGCATTTTGAATGTTTAATAGGCGTGTTCAATAAACACCTGAGAAATTAGAATTGTTTGTGCCATCAGCTTAAAGCGGAGTTCCGGCCGAAATATGACTTTTAAGATAAAAATACCTCTAGAATACTCATGCCTGGTGCAATGTAACAAAGGTATGCTGTAATCTATGCCCAGTTTTCTATTTGTGCAGCACCCTGTTCTTACTTTGTGAAGTTCCTAAACAGTGCGGCCATCTCCAGGGAGGGCATCTGAAGCCGCAGTTTCCTTCTTTCTGGATTCCGTGCATGCTGGCTACCCAGCATTCACAAAAACAATTTTAAGCATGAAATAAAAACACCCAAAATGTCTCCAGTAGTAACACTAGTCGAATGACAGCCCCACGAGCTGTCATCAGCTATATAAGGGAAGAGGCAGGGCTTATGGTGACATCATTGTATAAACATGGCCAGTAGCCATATTTTGGCAGTGTTGTCACTGCTATCCTCTACCTTTTGCTTAAAAGTAGCCATATGAAGAAGCGGTAGAAAGACCTCTTCTATATAAAATACACTGCTTCCTGTCGAACAGTGATCTAAATGGGCTAAAGTTTGGCCTTTCATTGGAGTGTCCAAACAGCCAAAATTTGGTCCAAAACTAGGATTGAACAGAACCATTGGCTTGTCCCTACTGAGAAGCTGGAAACTGCCAGGGGAGACATATACCAATGTAAAATAATTGTTTTTTAAATTCTATTTGAGAGGGAGTCACTCTTAATAAGGCTTAAAGTGAAACATTAAAAATGCACAATGCCTTTAAATATTATGCTTGAGGGATGCCTGCGAAGTGGTGCATCTGTAAGATTTACTACAGCAAAAGTGACATTGAGAAAGAAAAAAAAAAACATTAGCCGCTAAATGACATTTGCCTGCCAGCTTTTTGAGTTCCACAGTGCAAGTAGCTTATAAATCAATGTCACCAATTTTAGAAAACAAAAATAAGCTGACAAGGAAAAAACTAAGGGGCACATGATAAAAGGTCAGTGATAGGACAAAGTAAAATTAAAACCAAGTTTTATTATACACAGATGTTCAGTTCCAGTGTCGATTTATTTAACTGCATGATATGAATTTTTTTCAAAGCATAATTTTCATGTCAGCAGATTATTGCCAATTCTTTGCTCATTCATAAAATGTAAAATGCAAATCTCAAGAAACATTGGTAAGAGGGAGTTCATTTATATAGGTACATAATATTTGTTTTCAGTACATAAAATATATTTCAGTAGTTTACATATGACCATTCCCAGGACACCTAAATAAAGATTTGTGTTCATTTTAGGGTAGTAATTCGGATTATGCATATAATTCCTTATTAATAAATTAATATTTTATTTTATGGTGCCACACTATTCTGCTAAAATAAAAAAAAGTATATACCCTTCAGGTTTTTGATTTGTATTAAAAGTTAAAAGATCTAGATTGTTTGTAACAAAATAATAAAGTACTTTTGTAATTTGCTTCACTTTGATCTAATTGAAATTAAAGCTGACCATCGTTTTGTTTTTTTGTTTTTTTTTGGGGGGTTAGCCACTAGACTGAAAAAAAAAGTTTTTTTTTTATCTACACAGATGAGGTGGATGGAGAAATTCATTGTGAGAATGCACTGATCAGTGGTTGCAACTGATTGGCATAATTTTTCGATATGTCCTTTTGACAGAATTCAAAAGGTGGGTGTGAGCTGGAGATGGGTAACAGGTACAATGCTCCCTAATGTGAGCACATTTTCTGCCATAGATACCAGTACAGAT
>BLSH010377369.1:236143-261463 GCA_018402905.1 Glandirana rugosa | reverse complement strand
ACGATTTATCTGAATAATAGCTTTGTCTACCATGAACAAATTAACATTTTCATTAGGATTGCTTTTTTCTCATACTCTTTAATTGTTTTCTCTGAGAACTCTAGGAGTTTACTTTCCAGATGTCTTCATCTGCTTGAGGCTGCTACTGGACGCTTTTAACAGATACTTATATGGTTTTACCAAGGGTTAATGAATTCCTGTTTATGTTTTCACAGCTTTGACGCAAGAAAGTCATTTAATAAAGAGGAGATAGCAGGTATAAAATAAGTATATTAACCAGTGTTCTTTTTAAAAAAAATAAATAGCGCCTGTACAGCTGAACCCCCCCCCCCCCCATTCTCCCCAGTGTGAAAGCCTGAGTGCTTTCACACTGGGGCGGTGCGCTTGCAGGATGAGAGAAAAAGTCCTGCAAGTAGCATATTTGGGGCGGTGCGCTGAGCAGTGTATACACCGCTCCTCCACCGCTCCCTCCATTGTAAGCAATGGGCTGTGCTTCCGAAGCAGCTGAACACCGCCTCGGAAGCCTCTACCGGTGACGCTTTTATCCCCTTGTTAACCATTTCTTGGGGGTTAAAAGCACCCTGCTCCCACATAGCGGCAATATCATAGCGGTAAAGCACCGCTAAAACTAGCTCCGCTTTAGCGCTACCGCCCTCTCCCCGCCCAAGTGTGAATGTAGCCTTAAAGCTACTCTTTGCCTCTAATGAATGGCAAGAGGACCAAGGGAACACTATTTCATTTTGGTAATAATTTTGTGAAAAATTAGCCCTCCTAGTTTTTATTTTGGACGATAGAACATTTACTTTCTATGTTTTGGAGATGAGGAAACTTCGGGGGGGGGGATTCAAGTAGTTTAACAGAAGACGCCATTCAATCCACAATGGAACTGTTTGCTATCAGCCCGCACCATTATTCAGAGCTTAGTTCATTACTTGTAAATCAGAGTGTATTATGTATTGCAGATATACCATATTTTTTTTTTTTGCCCTTATATACACTTTAAAGGAGTTGTAAAGTCTCAAGTTTTTGCACCTTAACCACTTCACCCCCTGGAAGGATTTCCCCCTTTTAGGGGAGTACTTTTTTGTGATTTGGCACTGCATCAGTTTAACTGACAATTACACGGTCGTGCAACGTTGTACCCAAACACAATTTGTGTCCTTTTTTTTCCCACAAATAGAGCTTTCTTTTGGTGTTATTTAATCACCTCTGCGTCATTTCTGATCACTGCTGTAAACAAAAAAAGAGTGACAATTTTGCAAAAAAAAATATCTATTTCTTACTTTTTGCTATAATACATATAAAAAAAAAAAAAAAAAATGTTTTCGGTTTTGGCCGATTTATATCCTTCCTCATATTTTTGGTAATAAAAATTACAATTGGGAGGTGCGCATGCGCGGAGCCGGAGAGATGGATGCCTAGATCCCGAGCTCCGTCCCGCTCCGGTGACAAAGAGCCCCAGCGCACGGCAGCGAAGGATTCCTCCCCCACAGCCTCTACTCACGAGGGGGTCTTCATCCAGGGACCCTCTCTATGAGCACTGGACAAACCAGGAAAGACCTGCGGGTGCAGTTTTCAGCCGCAGGAGTTGCAGTTGGAGGCCCCAAGATGTCGGCGGAGCGATCGCTCCACGAGGCGGACCGCAGCCTCTCCCCAGCACAATTCCCATGGAGGGAGGAGGTAGGAGATAGATATCCCAGAGCCGCAGACCAGCAAGGTATGGCTTCTCCTGCATCCACCGAGTCCCTCCTCAATCAGACCATGGAGGAACTCCTGATGACACCAGCTTATGTCCATATTACTGTCCACCCAGCCCAGCTAAGGGCCCAGGACCAGATCCCCTCACAGCCACAGGATATGTCTCACATGTTCACTAAATTTGCAGACCTGCTTGAAAGGGGGTTAGCTATCACAGCAACTAGGATTACTTCTGAGATTAAGCTCGACCTACAAAACCTCGGTGCCCGCATTGAGACTATTGAATCCAAAATGGATGCCACAGTCGCAAGGGCTAATCAAAACTCAAATAAGATCCAAGACCTCCATAGACAATTAGATGAAGCGGTAGCTACAATAGATGATCTGGAAAATAGATCCAGAAGGCTGAACTTCAGGATCAGAGGCCTCCCTGAAAGCGTTACTGACATCTCAGGAGCAGTCCGCACACTCATCAAAGAATTCCTGTCTGACATCCAGCCACACAGATTGGAGCTTGATAGGGCTCACAGAGCTCTAGGTCCCCCTCGTTCAGACGGGCTCCCCCGTGACATTGTGGTTAAGCCACACTATTATGGGATCAAGGAGGATCTAATGAAGAAAGCCAGGCATGCCTCACAGATTCATCTTCTGGGGCACCCTATACAATTATTTGCCGACATCTCACCTTACACCATACAGCGCAGACGCTTGCTTAAACCTCTATTGACAGTCCTGCAACAAAAAAATATCAAATACTGGTGGCAATTTCCATTTGGCCTTAAGTTTGAACTGAGCAACAAATCCTACAAATTTTCTTCCCTTTCGGATGGCGAATTCCTCCTTCAAAAACTCGGAATTCTTTCCAAGGATACCCCTTCTCCTATGCAAGCCTCAACTTCATCCAACTCCAAGCGTCCTCCTCCATCGAGCCCCTTGACCCCCCTGTGGGAATAGTCTAAATCCAAGAAAGCTAAGGATGGCCTTCCACCCTGAAACGTACTGCTACCTGACTGTGGCACCAGTATGTTTCTCCTTTTTTTTTTTTCTCTATTGCCCCCCAGTTGGTGGACCCACTTGACCCTTGCCCACGTTGTCATTCCACTTCTACCTACCTTACACCGTTAAGTCTACACCTCTTTTTGAACTAGCCCCCTTGGGGGCCCGTACATCTATTGCTGGTCTTCTATAAACTAATGGATCTCTGGACATTTTGTCTTTAACAGAAAGTTTACCTGCTATCCACAAATGTTGAACTGCCCGGGTGGGCCTCCTGATCTCCTTTTTGAGAGATCAAGATGTTCTTCCCATTGAAACAGCTCGACACCGCCTCCAAGAATAAAAATGAAAAGTGTTTTTCCTTGTTAAATTCTTTTTTTAAATGGGTGACCCTGGGTCACCTTAGGACTCCTCCGGACAGTGATCAGGGCGCTTTCTCATTCACCAGTTTTAGTTTGCATCGCTGCATGTTTTATCTTGTTACAGATTGATATTATACCCTTATGGGGCTCGAATACCGGAGCGGCACTCGTGCGCTCCCCCTCACCCGAGGAGACAAAACTTTTCTCTCCCCGGGTTAGGATTCCCCTCTCTAAGAGGGGAGTAAACTTCACTTAGGTACTTGAGATTAAGGGGGCCTCCCCCCGAGATAATCTCTGCTTCTTTTTGTTGATGTTTTCTTGTATCCCTGTCTCTTTTTCTCCCTTTTTTCTAACCTTTGCTTCTCTGTTCCCAGCGACCAAGGGACACCTGCATCCCCTAGCAACATCCAACTCCATCAGACGGGCTACTTCTAAACGAAGTCCTCCAAGCTCCCTGTTCCAGATTGTGGTAAGTGCCTGCTTTTGTGCGATAGTCCGATCCTTACTGCTCTATGGCTAACCCTACCCCACCAGACTCCTACCTATGCATCGCTTCACATAATGTACAAAGGTTGAATTTGGCTATAAAGCGTAGGAAAGCCCTCCAGTTTTATCACAACGATAAAGTTGACATCCTTTTCCTGCAGGAAACTTACTTCCCTAGGTCATATTCACCTGGCTTTATACACCCTAAATTCCCCTCCTTTCACCTTGCCAACGCCGAGAACAAAACCAAAGGGGTGGCCATCCTTTTCACCAAACATTGCAAATTTGTCACTTCATCGGTCTTTAGAGACCCCGAAGGCAGATACTTATTGGTCAAAGGTCACATCGACAACCACCTCTACTCCCTAATCTCATACTATGCTCCGAACACTGGTCAGGGTACATTTTTTCGTGCTATGCTTACGGTTTTAGACCCCCTCCTCGAAGGCACAACTATTTTTGGAGGAGACTCTAATGTAGCTTTTGATACAGGGTTAGACAAAGCTCGTCCATCAGGGAAGGGCCATATCTGCCCCACTAGGCAGAGCCTAGCGGTGGCTAAAGCTCTTAACCAGCAGGGACTAATTGACGCCTGGAGGGAAATTAATTCTTCCAAACGCGACTATACTTATAACTCTTTTTCAAGGATAGACCACTTCCTGATACCCTTCAAACTAGCTCCATCAGTCTCTAAGTCCTACATCAAAGACTCTGCCTGGTCAGACCATTCCATGCTCTACCTGATTCTGAGGTGGTCGGGCGGCACAAAGGGTGGGGGATGCTGGAGGCTGAATGCCTCCATTCTTAGCAACCCCTGCCATGTCCGGGTGATTGACAAGCATATCCAAGAATACTTCCAACTAAATGACACCCCTGACGTCTCACCCTCCACCCTTTGGGCGGCCCATAAACCCTCAATTAGGGGAAAGCTCATTCAACTGTCCGCCAGTCTCCGCAAAGCTAGACAGGCCGAAGTCCTTAGGCTAGACAGAGAATTCTCTTCCCTGAGTAGCAGACATAAGGATAACCCATCTTCAGTACCAACAGCCAAACTGGACGCAGCTAGAGCGGCCCTAAACCTAGCACTTACGACCATGGTAGAAAAGAGCCTCCGTTGGACGGGAGCTCGATACTACCATCAAACGGATAAACCTGGGCCTATGTTAGCCTCTAAGCTCACCCCCAGACTCAAGTTGCATGCTCTGCCTAAAATCAAGCTGAATGGATCCTCCCCCTCTCAGAATCCCAAATCGATATTAGAAGCCTTTCATGACTTTTATAAATCCCTATATGGTTCCCACAAGCCTTCTCCCTCTATCTCCCTAGAATCTTACCTAAATTCTCACAAGAACCCCATCCTTAAAGATCCCCATAGGGACAGACTTGAAGCCCCCATCACGACGGAAGAAATAGTACAAGTAATTAAGTCCTTAAAGCCCACCTCCGCCCCAGGTCCTGACGAATTTTCGGTACCCTACTACAAACATTTCGCCTCAACCCTTGCTCCTTATCGTGCTAGATTTTTTAATGACCTCCATAAAGGGGCCACCCTGGACGGAGCTCTAAATTCAGCCTTCATAACAGTAATCCCCAAACCTGGTAAGGACCCGAGTTTAGTCGCTAACTATCGCTCCATCTCTCTGATCAACAACGATTTCAAAATTTTGACAAAAATAATGGCAGACCGCATTGCATCTTTCATTAGCCTGTATATACATAAGGACCAGGTGGGGTTTATCCCTGGACACCAGGGACCAGACCAGGTTAGGCGGGCTATTGACATCATTTCATTGCTAAATTCGAACTGGGACAGAGGACAACCCCAAGCCGGCTTTTTACTGTCTCTAGACCTGCAAAAGACCTTTGACTCTGTCTCTTGGCCTTTCCTTATTTCGATACTAAGGAATTGGGGTTTTGGGGACCACCTCATGAATGTTATAGGGGCACTATATTCCAACCCACAAGCTCAAATTCGTATGCAGGGCTTCCTGTCTGACCCATTCCCTATTGCGAGGGGCACCAGGCAAGGATGCCCCCTCTCCCCTCTAATTTTTGCCATAGTAATAGAAGCATTAGCTTCCACTATAAGAGATCATCCCAACATACATGGGGTTAGGTGTGGCCCTCAGACGCATAAATGCGCGCTTTTCGCGGATGACATCCTTCTTTTTGTCACCTCCCCGCTAACCTCTTTGCTCCACCCTAGATGACTTTAGTAAGGTCTCAGGCCTAAAGGTTAATTACTCTAAATCCACTACACTAAATATAAATTTACCGTCCTCCCTGGTTACCCAACTGAAGGAAAACTTCCGTTTTGCTTGGAGTGAGTCTGACCTTTCCTACCTAGGGGTTCAATTAACGAACTCCATAGATCGATTATACTCAGCTAATTACCCACCATTATTTCACAAACTAGAACTTGACCTAAAACAATGGGATACTCTTGGCCTTTCCTGGCTGGGTAGAGTTAACTCGGTGAAGAAGAACCTACTGCCACATCTTCTTTATCTTTTCCGTCTCTTCCAATAGCTATCCCCTCTACTCCACTTCGGAAACATCAAGCTAAGATTATCAAATTCATCTGGGGTTCTAAGGGATTCAGGATAGCCAGACATTGCCTTTACCGTTCCAGGAATGGGGGGGGGGGGTCTGGGGCTTCCACACCTTAAGAAGTACTACCTGGCCGCCCAGCTAGCTCAACTTTCCACTATATACTTCAAAGTGCCAACGCCAGACTGGGTTCTTATGGAAAGACAGGCTGCCCCACACTTCACCCTTTATTATCTACTATGGTGCCCCCACAAAACAAGACCGCCATTTATGGCCCCAACCTTGTCACATTCGATCGCCCTATGGGACACTCTCAAGAAAGACCCGAGACTCGTTTCCTCCTGGCACCCACTTGCCCACCTCTTCCATAACCCGGACTTCCCTCCGGGACTAGACATCAAATCCTTCAACTGGTGGTAGAACAAGGGCCTCTTTAGGATAAGCCATTTCTTCAACTCCAATGGTCCCATATCTCTCCCTTACTGTATTAGTAAACTCGATATGCCCTCCTCGGAAAGATTTTGTTTCATACAAATTTCGCACTTCCTCCACAAAATGTGGTACACGAAACCAGAGCCACTACCCATCACTGACTATGAGGTTTGGTGTGGTCGGGCCATGGAGCAGAGGGGAGGGATTTCAGTGATCTATCAGGCACTTTCCAATCTGGAATCTAAGTCCCCCATCATGCTTGAATGGGAGAAAGACCTGGGCTGAACCTGGAGCTTTTCAGAATGGCAGAGGGCCTCGACTCAAGCCTACAAAGGGATCCTTAATATAGCTCTGTCAGAGGCCAACCTTAAGGTCCTGACTAGATGGTATCTGGTCCCCTTGAGACTTTCCAAAATGTTTCCTTCTGCCTCCCCCCTGTGCTTTAGAGGTTGTGGCCACGTGGGCTCAATGTTACACATTTGGTGGTAGTGTCCCAGAATCAGGAACTTTTGTAACAAAACATTCCAGACGATCCACAAAGTTACAGGTTTATCTATCCAGAAACAACCTCACATGGCCCTACTCAACTTCCCTATCCCTAACGCCTCTAAGGCTACCAACAAACTCATAACCTTTATCTTCACGGGGACAAAATTAGCCTTAGCCCGTTCCTGGAAAAAACCCACAGTCCCATTCTCCCTAGCCAAAGGAAAGATCTCTTGGATCATGGCCCAAGAGAAAATGGTCAGTATCTATCTGGACTCTACCGCCAAATGGGAATTGATCTGGGAACCCTGGGCTCGCTACCTACACATTGAGCTCATATAAGGTAGCCTCCGCTTATAGATCTGCAGGTTTGATCTCCTCCTTGGTCGTTACTTTCCCTCTCTTGAATTTTTCACATTTCTCCTTGTCCCTGGCTTTCTATCCTGTCTCTCCCACTCCTTTCTTCTCTCTCTAGCTTCTCTCCCCTACTATTCTGTTGTTCGAGTTATTCACAGGACATGTTGTCTAGGCTCCCTTCTTTTAATTATTATATAAAAGTCCTATTTAGATTACTTTGTTTGCGGAGCCTTATTACCTTTACAAGTTCCCTTCGAGATGTTCGGGTTCTTCAGTGGTCACACCGCAAGGGTAGCCATCTTCTAATGTTATCAGGCACTCCCAGTCCTTTCCCGACACAGTTAGTTCCCAAGAGGGGTGCCGTCTGAGGACTGGGATGTCCCATTATACTTAGGCTCAGACTCCCTCCCTGTGTGCCCCATGATCCTGGAATAATTATTTGAACATCTCTGGGTATTCTGTGATTGTTTCTTCTTCCCCTATTGCTGTAATTTTTACGGTTTATATACTTGCCTTTACATTGATTGTCTTTCCGGATCTGTATTAAACAATAAAAACCTTTTTGAAAACAAAAATTACAATTGGCGCATATTGACTGGTTTGTGCAAAAGTTGCCGCGTTTACAAATGATGAGAATTCATTTTTGGGGTTTTTATTTTTTTACATTTTTTTACTAGCAATGGCATTGAACTGTGATTTTTAGCGGACTGTGATATTGCCGCTGACATGTCGGACCGTTTTGACACTTTTTTGGGACCATTGGCATTTATACAGTGATATGAAAATGCGCTGATTACTGTATAATTGTCACTGGCAGTGGGCGCTCTAAGGGTTAACTGTGTTCCCTGTGTGTGTTAATAACTGCATGGGGCCTGGGCTGAGTGGAGGAGGAGAGTGATCGTGGCTCCCATACACAGCCTACGATCACATTCCTTCCCCCTGTCAGAGCGGAAATCCATCTGTTTACATACATGGACCTCCGTTCTGTCACTGCGGGGGAGCAATCGCGGGTAGCCGGCAGATATCTAGTCTGCCCTACCTGCTCCCTGGCTTCCCCCGGAACACAGTGAGCGCGCTAGCACGGACCCGGCGACGCATGCGCGCTCACGATCCGTGATCTCACAGCCGCCGTCAGGTGATGGCGGTTTGCGATATCAAACCACTTTGCCGCTGTCAGACGACGGTGGGCGGTCAGTAAGTGGCAATGCATTCTATGCATTAAGGTGCAAAACCTTCTGTGCTGCAGCTGCCCCCAGAGCCCCTCTTTTTCTTACTTGAACCCGATCATTCCAGCAAAGAGCATAAGCCCATCAACTCCAGCCAGTGTCTCGGGTCCTCATTGGCTCCTGCTGCTGTCAATCAAATCCAGAGACATGGGAGCCAAGTCCTGCTGTCTGTGTCAATGGAAGCAGGAGCAGGACTCGGGAGCAAGTCCGCATGGGTGCCCAAATGGAAATCGGCTCTCCGTGGGAGCACACGAAAAGGAGGAGCCAGGAGTGTCACCAGGGGACCCCAGAAAAGGAGGATCAGGGGCGCTCTATGCAAAACCCACAGTTTTTCTACCGTTTAGTTAATTGTAACAATACCTCAGCCCAATAAGAATGCCTCAATCACCTCCAATTATAGACTCATCTCACTCCTCAATACTGACATTAAAATTTTTGTAAAACGATTGTCCCCAGTGCAAGTCTTCCCAAGATCATCCATTATGGCCAAGTGGATTTTGTCACTGGCAGACAAGCTCCAGTTGCCACCAGATGCCTTATCAACCTTATTAGGAATTTCAAAATTAAGGTAACACCTTCTCTGCTCCTCTCTCTGGATGCAGAGACGGCATTTAATAGAGTCCATTGGGGGTACCGTAAGGCTGTACTTCAGAAATATGAACTAACAGGTTGGTTCTAATCGGCTATTCCTTCTCTTCACTCTGCTCGTTCTGCACCTACTTCTAGCATGCTCTCCCAGAGTATTTATATATTTAATGGTACAGGATAAAGTTGTCCACTTTCTCCTGTTATTTTTGCTCTAGTTATGGAATCTCTGGCCTATAAGATCTGATCCAATCCTCTCATTACACATATCCAACTTCATAAATCCACCCACATAATACGTTTATTTGCAGATGATGTAATTTTAATGCTCACCAATCCCGTGTCCTCCCTTTTGGAATTATAGAGTACACTACTTCTGTTTAGCGCAGTCTCCTATTATTAACTAAATGCCACTAAATCTCAAATACTAGGAACTCATATAACCAACACCCTTAAAACCCAAATTCTTGCACAATTTCCTTATCAATGGTCCCCATTGTTGATCCCCTTTTTAGGTATCCAATTGACAGCCTCCACCTATCGCTTGATTGAACATAATTATAGACCATTTTTGCAATCTCTGCTTCAACTACCATATTTGTTGCCTTCCTCTGACCTTTCCAAAGCAGGTAGAATTACAGTGCTTAAAATTATTGCACTCTCCAAGCTATTGTTTTTTTATGACAATATATAAAAGCTACCAATTTCAATCAATATTTCTATATTCCATCAAACATATTTTTTAATTAATACATATGGGATAAAAAATGTCCTAGATGTTCTCTACCTATTATGTCTCGACATAGGACTAATGGAGGTGTGGGAGTCCCCAACATTCTTTTTTATTATAAAGCCTTGGACTTGGACTTGTCTTGGACCAACTGTGCTTTTGGTGGAGCTCTTCACTGCTTATGTCATGGGCTCATATGGAGTTGGCACTACTTAATTGTTCTGACCACTGATCCACCTTAATAGCAATCAAATTAGGGCTTCTCTACCTTTCTACACCCTATCCAACAAATAATTCTGCTCTCAGAATATGGTCTGAAACTCCCCTCCCTACATCTCCCACTCTGAACACCAAAACCAACCTGTGTTTATGGAAGTCCTATCCCACGTTATTCCAGACCTCCCTTGTTGATCTTGAAAAACCAGAGGCCTAGCCTATATCTTGGATCTCTACCTTGAAAAACAGCTTTTTCCCTTTGAATCCTTTCAACAATTTATAGGTTTACACCCTCTGACCATTTCACTCTTAGGATCTGTCAGTTCCTCTACAAGCACCCTGTGCCCTTTCATTTGGAACTTCCCTTCCCCATTTATTCCTATTATACTGACAGTGTACCACACCTTAGAGGCATAACACTGTTTTACACTCTGCTCAACCATAAAGCAACCTTTTCCAAGACCAATACTATGTTCAAATGGAAATCGGAACTCTTCCAGACATTTCCCGGCCTCCACTGCTGGAAGGCACATAATATCACTTATAGGTCCTTTAGCAGAACAAACCATTGTGAAATGTATCAAAAAGTGGTTCATAGATGGTATTTTACACCCCTTTGGCTGTCAAAAATGGGCCCATTGCACTCCTCCCAATGTTAGAGGCTTTGTGGAGAGACCTGTTCTATTCTACATGTATTATGAAAATGCAAATTGCTGCACTCATATTGGAATAACATTTTCTCTTATAGTTCAAGACCCTTCCCTTGCACTCTTACGCTTAGGGATTGATTGTTTCTCCCCCTCTGTTGAAGTTGTACTTCTCCATCTCATTCATGCTGCTAAGCTTCATATTGTTATACTCTGGAAATGCTCTGATATACCTTCCATTAGAGACACAATGTTAACTCTAAACAACCAATGGCACTTACTGTAAATATAAGCCCTATATGCATGAGGGTAGTCTCTGGTGTCTTTTCCTCTCTCCTTGTTTTCTTTGCCCTCTTTTTTCCTTTTCCTGTCTACTTTCTCTACTCCCTCACAGTTTGAATTTGTGTCATTATTTCTCATAGAGAGGTGACTCCATCCTTATTGTTTTCTTTTTTATCTGTGTCTTGTTGCGAATCATCTCGCACAAATGCCTTTATTTGTACATTTGTTGAATCATTGTATACAACTTTGAGGCGATTTCCTATGCAATATTCCTCTCCTGTCTTACTTTATGTATTCTGTTTTGCAGTTTTGAAAAAAACTTTAATAAAGAACTATTGAAAACAAAACTGAAAACTGAAGGGGGTGTTTCATGCTGTTGTTGAGGTGTTCTCTTCTTCTTGTTCATAATTATATTAGCAAGACTTATTGTGACTTCCATCACATATGCTAGCCAGATAAATGTAAAAAATCCTTTTCACACCAAAAATAGTGGTGGAGTGCTGCAAATTCTATAGCTTCCCCACTTAACCGTCTTTATGCAAAAGGCAATTCTTTTATGAAATACCCAGTCCAAGGCTACATATACATCCATATGCTTAATAATGGTGTCCAGTGAACAAGCATCTGCTTTATTTAAAACATACCCTCTCTTTGGACTTCAGTTCTTTTTTCAAGTAGATGGTTTGTATACGTCAAGTATATTTTCTCTTCAAAAACAATTGATTGAAAAAAAATTACTAGATATTCTTCAAAATATGATTTTAGGAACCCAATACCATTAAAGTAGAACTATAGGCAATTTTGTTTTTTATCATTTTGGATAGAGCAAGGGAGGGTTATAACCCCTGTCAGATTTTTTTTTTGCCGTATGTGTCCCATTGCGTAGGTTTACCTTACCCAAAGCCAAACAGGAAGTGCGAGGAAATCCCTACAAATCAAGAGAATTACTTGGGGACCCCAGGCCACCAGAACTAGTGTCCCAGTTGAAAGATATCCCCTATATTGCTTTCTGGGGACAACCCAAAATTTGGGATTTTCTTTTACTTTCACTTTCAATGATCATAGTAAACAGGACTAATAGAGAGGGTGAATGTCCCTAACAGGGGCACAGACAACAATAAAAAATGACAGGTGTTCTAATCCCTCTCCACTCTGGATTTTTATTCTTGTGAATATTAGGTAGGTAATAGATATTATATATAGATTCTCCCCACTGAGTGGTTCAAGTACTTTGCTTCCTTTTTAGATAATATTCTATCGTTTTACTCTTTTTCAGACAGATTTTTTTACATTTTCTTTTAAACTGCACAATAAGATCATATTTTTAAATTTCTGATTTCAGATTAGAGAAAAGCTTTCCAACAAACACATTTTAACCACCTTAATCTTTAACCACTTCAGCCCCGGGAGGATTTACCCCCTTCCTAACCAGAGCACTTTTTGCGTTTATACACTGCATCGCTTTAACTGACAATTGCGCGGTCATGCGTTGTTGTATCCAAACAAAATTGGTGTCCATTTTTTCCAACAAATAGAGCTTTATTTTGGTGGTGTTTTATCATCTCTGCAGTTTTTATTTTTTGCGCTATAAACAAAAAAAAAGCAACAATTTTGAAAAAAGAACAATATTTTTAACTTTTTGCTATAATAAATATCCAAAAAAAAAAATATAAAAGAAAAAAATGATTCATCAGTTTAGGCCGCTATATATTCTTCTACATATTTTTGGTAAAAAAAAATCACAATCGGCATATATTGGTTGGTTTGCACAAAAGTTATCGTGTCTACAAACTATAGGAATTGATTTATGGTGTTTTAATTATTTCTTTTTTTACTAGCAATGGCGGCGATCTGGGATTTTTATTGGGACTGTGACATTGCAGCGAACATGTAGGACATTTTTGACACTTTTTGGGACCATTGACATTTATACAGCGATCAGAAATCTAAATAGCCACTGATTACTGTATAAATGTCACTGGCAGTGAAGTGGTTAACACTAAGGGGACAATCAAGGGGTTAACTGTGTTCCCTCACTGTGTTCTAACTGTATGGGGGCTGGGCTGGCAAGGACATAACAGATCTCACTGATCCAGATGACAGGGATCAGTAGATCTGTCATGTCCCCCCTCACAGAAAGGAGAACCGTGGTGCTTACGTTGGCGGTCCTCCGTTCTGCCTCTCTATTAGGCGATCGTGGGTCACCAGCGGACATCGAGTCCGCCCGACCTGTGGGCACGCCCACGCAGCGTGCGGTGAGCGTGAAAGCGTGCCACCGCCAGCTGTGAGTGTGCACAGGGACCGCGCAAAGGGGCGGACGTCCATTCACTCCCCCGGCAATTCAGTTCTGTTCTGTAGCTGTCTTTCGGCTATAGCGCGGATCTGTACTGGTTAAGAAGCATATTTTTTCTATTTATTTAAAAACCTGGAATACTGTTTTAAAATCAACATTTAATACTTTTCATTTCTAAAATACGGCAAATATGTACAAAGAGAACACTGATGTCTGCACTGCAACATTGTTTTAAAGCATTTCTGTTAAATTAGAAGTGGACCTGCTGTGCTAATTACATACCTCTTAGTTTCCCCCAGAGAGCAGTTTAACCTTTCCCCCGATCATACAAATGAGAAGCACAAAGTTTAGGAGCTGTTTTTGCTGTTTATAAATAATAATAGTGCAAAAAGAATAACGCTGCCACGAAAAAAAAAAAATGTTTACAAAATAATGTTGAAGATTCATGTAAAGAAAAAACAATTAACAGGGTACAGTATATCAGTATATCACACAGACTAACATATGCAATTTATATTTTAGGTATACATCAACTCTTTTAGCACTGTTACTTAAAGTGGAGTTCCACCCAAAAGTAGAACTTACGCTCGTCAGATTCCTCCCCCCTCAGGTGTCACGTTTGGCACTTTTCGGGGGGAGAGGATACCTGTCTTTGACAGATGACCTTTTCTCCACATTCAGTAGCCCGGTCCTCAGCAGCTGATATCAGCAGCCCAGCTCCCTCCTCCTCCATCGACAGGCCACACTTCCGGGTTCCCTTACACTCAATGGTGGCGGTAGCACTCGACCAGCTGATCCGAAGATCGGCAGCGGTGCCAACATCACTGGACTCCAGGACAGGTAAGTGTCCTAATGTTAAAAGTCAGCAGCTGTATGTGTAGCTGCTGACTTTTAATTTTCAAAGGGGCGGCAGCGGGCGGGCTTACTTAGCTAAGTCATTTTCACAAGACTGTTTATTTGCTACTTCAACCCTGCTCATTTATACCTCAAACATACTGCATATTCTAGAAGTCCATAATGGTTAGTTGCCTGAAATACCATTTACAGATGTATGCTGCCTAAGTCATGTAAGCAGTTTTATGTTTGCCTTAAAGTACTTTCTTCTGTCCTACCATTCAGGAGTGTTTAAAAACCAATGTCAAGACATGATCCTCTGGTAGCCAAAGCATGATGTGGATAATAGAAAACCTATTGAGCCACAGGATAATGGATAGTCTGTTAAATCACTGATTAGAAGCGCACATTGACCTTTATGTAAAGGTAATGTGGTCAAAATCACTCAGTAAGTGACCCTGCTTGTACATCCTGTACAAAAAAGGCATATAACAGAAATGCTGCTCATGTGTATGATAATATTTTTGCACAAATCTAGAAAGTTTGCTGAGTAGCTGCTGACAGAAGAAGGAAAGCACCACATACACCACAAAATATCAGAAAAAGCCCCCTCACCCTCAAACTGATGGTATAAATTATATCCCAAAATAGAAGACCAAACAGAATAGTGGAATGTGTTGGGGAGTAGGTATAATGAGCAAAGTGAAACAGAACCAGATTTTTATTAAAATTCCTGTAACCTAAATGTGTTCTTCCATCTCATTAATGAATGAAGAGAATCATCTGACAGTCAAACTGACAGACCATACACTTTCATATTACACTGGGAGAGCATCTATGACAGTAAGTCCTCTATGATTTATGCCCTGTCAACTTTCCTGGAATAGAGTGGTACCTGGCTGTTGTGCTAACAGAGGGAACCTTCTCTCCTAGTGTAGTCTTTACAGTTAGCCTGTCAAATCCTGAAGCGTACAGAAGACTGACACGGAGCCAGGAGAGGCCACTTTGGCTGCCTTCCATCTCAACCCAGCATCCAAGACAAGAACCTCTCCTGCCTCTGTAGTGTCTTTTAAATTGGTGTGCACTATAACAATAATTAAAGTGACAATGCTCACCACAGAACCATGCAAGTATTATCTTTTATTTCCCAATCTAATCCAGAACAATGAGAGTTGAACAGAGGATACTGGATGCAATACCACTTCTGTAATTCAATTCTATGTATAAAACCCCTAACTTCAATTTTCACCTTTGATTCTCTGGGTTTTCTGCTTTTTACAGGTATGATGTGAAGTTACAAATAGTATTATGTTACTCCTATGCTCTAGAGGTTATGCCCACCAATATTTTCTTACAAAATAATCCCTTTGCAATTCATTGTTAATATTTCTTCTTTCCTTGTGTATGATACATTTGTGTGTCATTTTGTGATCTCATCACTGTAAATTCCTCTTATGCTGTTATTTTGTCAAATAATGCTTATTAGTCTGTGTCTCTGACCTTGCACTAGTCCATGGGGTTTAATAAATACAGGGAAACACGCTTTATGCCACTATTAACTGTGATTTCTCCAGAGAAATAGCACACAGAGAATAAACAACAGATTAATTGGGCAGCCTTGGAGATTCTGTTTTTGACCATCTAGTATTTTTTTCAGTGTGAAACCTTGAATAAGCTGAAGCACCAACAAAGCACTAATAGCAGACTGACACGTGGGAAGTATATGTAATTAAACAGTTAAGGCAATAAACCAGACACTTGATTGATTCACAACCATGTTTACTCACTTTTATTTAAGCCAAACAATTTAGAAAACAATTCAGGAGAGATTTTAAAACATAGTATTTTGCACAAATGCCTGTTTTGATGAAAATCATCAAATTTAATAATTCCCCCTCTGAGATCTCTACCCTATTTAGTGACATGAAAACATTTTTGTCCAAACCTAATTTAATGAATCTAGCCAGTCCACAGTGACCAGATGTTTGCCATGAAGCCATGATTCACTCTACTGGGCTATTCAATCTACTTTGGAACTGGTAAAAAAAGACCCGTGGATTCCTTACTAATTTATTTCCTGTGTATGGATTGGACAGTAGCTCTCCCACTCACCCTCTTTTACTAAGAAGATAAGTAGGGAAGTAAACCAAAGGCCCTTACTCTAATCAGTCATGATAGGCTGAGGTCTGACGCATGGAAAACAAAAGTGGATTGGTAAGGAGTTCAAAGGACGTCTTTATGAGTCTAATTAATGGCAGCAAGCCATGGAAGATAATACAGTACATCCTGTAAAGGTGATAGCATTGTAAGCATACAGGCAGCAGTCCATTAAAATTCACAGAGACAAAACATAAAAAAGTATGCTTAGAGTTCACATGAAGCATTGAAGACGCCTAGTAGGAGGGGCGAAATGCATTAAGCAGGGATGAAATAGAGACCTTTATCTGACGGCTGGAATGCACTCCACAGCGGCATTCTTTTATTACATATATGCCCGAATGTTTTTTATTGCTGTAATTACATTTGCTTTTAATATTTCTAATAAACCATACAATGTTACGCTACGAACTTCTCTCTCTTCTTTGGTATGCTTTATAACACCATGTTGGGAACCTTGTAATTGGATGAGAGGAAGGAGCTAGATTCATCCACTGGTGCAGGACAAGACCATGCAGTTTTGAATTATATTGCTGGCGAGTGGGAACTCAGGAGGGGAGCACGGAGTGTCATCTGAATCTTCACAAGCAGGAATCAACTATATTTGGCACTTTGCTTGCATGAAAGGACATTTTTTTCACAATCTTTATTTATTCAAAACATTTTTAAATATTAATTACAAAAAGGACAAAATCTATCTCACATCCATAACATTTTACAGTAAAATATTCTTGTAATAATATTTATTATATCCCCTATGTTTGGGATATGTGCATCTTATCACCCCATTCATCCAATAATACATGCTCTTACAACCATTCATCACCCATACCACATGCTCCAAAAAAAAAAAATATTTTTTACGAGAGAGATATAAACTGGGGAAAGGGGGATGGGCTCTCATCAATATTACCCTTACATATATTCTTATATATATTTCTTCTCTCATTATTGTACTTTCTATATTTTGCATTTCTCTCATTTCACATATCCATTTGATTATTGATGGATCTGTTGTTTTTCGCCAATTTCGGGCTATCACTGTATGTGCTGCCATTAGCACATATCCCAGAATATCCTGACTTATCTTATTAATTGGTCCTTTAATCATGGAAAATAGGGTTATTTTAATATCAGGTTTTATCTGTTTTTGGTACTATAATGGTATATCTCAAAGATTATTGTCCAGAATTTAAATACCGATGGACAATAAAACCAGACATGGGACATTGTACCCTTCGCGGTGGAACATCTCCAACATAGTTCTGTATTTTCCTCTTTTATTCTATGCATATCTACTGGACATTTATACCAGCGTGTTAAAAATTTATAGTGTCTCTCTTGATGTCTAGTTGATTAAGACATTTTGTGTGATATAAGAAATGCCCTCTCCCATTCATGGTCTGGGATCACCATTTTTCCCATTTGGTCCGAAATGTTAATCCTTCACTATTCTTCCGGGATATTAAGTATCCATAAACCATTGAGAGTGTGTGGTTGGGTTTTATTCTTTGTATTAGTAATTTTTCAAATTCTGTTAAAGATCTATTTAGTGGAGCTTTTTGTCCTATTACTTGAATGTATCTATATAATTATTTGTACTGTATCCACTTATTTCTATTATCCATTTTCATTAATTCCAGTGGAGGTAGCATGAATGGACTTTTTCACCTATGATTGCACTATGATGGATCAGAGATTGCACAGGCACTTTATATATGTTTATTATTTAGCACTTATGTTTTGATATAGAAGCAGTGCTAAGTTTAATTTTGTTGCATTGTCAGTATTTAATAGCTGTCAGAGCTTGGTTACTAGTTACTGCAATACAGTTATTATTCAGATATTTTTGGTATTTAAAAGTTCCAGGCAATATAATTATTATTCTGTTGGTGTTTTCTATAGCACTAACAGTTTATGCAGTGATTTACAATGTAAAGGGGGGGCAGTACAATTATAATACAGTTCAATATAGAAGGAATACGAGGTCCCTGCTGATGGAGCTTACAATCTAAAGGGAGGGGGAGGTGGTACAAAAGGGTAATAGCTGCAGGGCATGATCTCATGGAGGTGACTCGGATACAGTTCTTATGTGGATGTGGGGTAGGCTTCCCTGATTAAGTGAGTTTTCAGAGATTGCCTAAAGGGGTTGACCAGACATACTGGGGCAGGGAGTTGCAGAGGATGGGAGAGGCTCTGGAGAAGTCTTGGAGGCAAGCATGGCAGGAAGGTTGCAGAAGCAGATTAGGTTGGTGATGTAGCTGGGGGCGATATTGTGGATGGCCTTGCATGTTGTGGTTAGTATTTTGAATTTTATAGGTAGTGGAAGCCAGTGAATGGATTTCCAGAGAGCAGCAGTCACGGAGGTGAATTATTTTGACAGCAGCAGCATTCATAATAGACTGAAGGGGGATAGCCTTTGTAAAGGTAGGCCAGTAAGGAGAGAGTTGCAGAAGTCAAGGCAGGAGATGACCAAGGAGTGAATATGTTGTTTTGTGGTGTCATTAGTCAGGATGGGGCAAATTCTGGAAATGTTGTGGAGGCTAAGGTGGCAAGATGTAACCAGTGATTGGATGTGGGGGCTGTAGGAGAGGAGTCTAGGATTACATGCAGCACCTAGGCATGTGTGGAGGAACCATTGGTTATGCCATTGATCTCAATGGTAAAGTCATGGGGAAGGGGATTGGGGAAAAGGAAATATTACAGGCTCAGTTTTAGAAAGATTGAGTTTGAGGACATGGTGTTACATACATACTGATATGTCCCTCAGTAAGTTGTGATATTTGAGGAGATTGAGGGGGTGAGTTGAGGTGTGGAGAGATAGATCTGGGTATCGTCAGCATAGAGGTGGAATTACAAGCCATGGGAGGTTATCAACTGTCCCAGGGAAGAGGTATAGAGAGAGCATAGAAAGATTCCAAGGATGGAGCATTGGGGTATCCCAACAGAAAGAGGAGTGGAGTAGATGGTGTTGTATGTGACAATGAAAGTGCGCTAAGATAGGTAGGACAATCAGGAAAGAGCAGAATCATGGAGACTAGGGGAGTGGAGTTTCTTGAGGAGGAGTGGGTAGTCAACTGTATCGAAAGCAGCAGAAAAGTCCAAGAGTATGAGCATGGAGTACTGACCATTGGTTTTAGCAGTTAATAGGTGGTTGATGAGTTTTAGTAGGGCAGTTACAGTGGAATGTTGTGGATGGAGGGATGGTGGGATTGAGAAGATTGTTGTCAGTGAGGTAGGAGCTTATACGGTTGTGGACAGGGCGTTCCAGAAGCTTAGAGGCAAATGGGAGCAGGGAGATACGTCTTAAGTTATTCAACCAGGTGGGGTCCAGTGAGGACTTTTTAAGTATGGGGTAACCAGTGCATGTTTGAGTTGGGAGGGAAAGGTGTTGGAGGATAGGGAGAGGTTGAAGATATACGTTAGGGAGTTTAGGATAGAGCAGGAAGGTAGTCACAGTAATTGGGGGATAGGGTCCAGGGGACAGGTGGTGAGATGGGCTGTGGAAAGAAGTTTGGCAACTTCCTCAGTGGTAACAGGGCTGAAGGCAGAAAGTATTGAGTGTGCTGTTGGACCTGGTGTCTTGGTTTGGGGAGGAAGCTTGACACTAGATATCTCATCATGAATTGTGTCAATTTTGTTTTTGAAATGATTGTTTTGGACAATTTTGTTTTTGAAATGTATTTCCACTTGAAAATAAATACTAAGGATTGATCTGGATTTAGTAATACTGTGCTAAGTTGTAATCCAATATAAACTATGGTCAGAAAATGACTAATTTGCATTTTTCCTGCCAGCAAACCATTCTGATTTTTGATGTTTCCAAACGGTAATTATCCTTAGCAATTTAGAAATAATTTGACACCCCTACATTGGAAGAATTGATTTAAAAATGTAATGGGTGCACTTAAGTTTTCACACAACATTTACATGACTTTCACTCAGAGTTCACACATTTTTCTACTTGGATTCAATTGAAAACATGTGCGAATCCTGGGTGAAAGTTGTGCAATTCTTGTGTTAAAATATTTTTAAATAGACCCCACTATATTTTTTGTCAACCTTTAAAATTAATTGAAGAAATATATATTTATGGTGGTAAATTTACGATGGAACGATAGCTTTCTTGGTACATTTTTGGGGGAAATGTATTATGATTACACTATGAATACTTAATTTATTTTTTAGACATTTTAAAATTGTTATTATAATTTTTTAATCAATTCTTTAGATGTGGTTTATATAGTTTTTTTGTGCTGACACATACATTCTTTTATTTATTTATTTGGTTTTAAGTAAAAAATACTGCAAAGATGAATGTGTGGAAGCTGTGAACATTTTTATAAATATATTAAATATTTTTTTTTTATATGTTTACTTGTCTCTAACTTGCTTATTAACTTGCAACTACCTTTTTTAATGCAATCCATTGACAAAAACTATAACAGCATTAAAAAATTTACTTTTTCCTACTTTGATCAGTAGGGCACCCTGATCCCTCAGGTTGGCAGTCAGCCTCTGGTTAGACAAGTTAGATCTCCGGTGTTTCCCCTTGTCATCTACACCATCACAGCACTCCTGCCTCTATCTTTGGATGGTTGGTGTGTTACACCATTCCCTCTGGCAGCACGTGACGAGGGTCAGCCATCCATCCATTGTTTCAAGCCTTCCAGCTTCAGTTTGGCTACCGTGAGTGCACATATAGTTTACACACATTCCTTTTGCTTGCCACACATTGAATTTTTAATGGACAGATTTATGAATTGACTATAATAAAGTGTTACCTAGTCATAAAGATTACCATTGCCTTTTTTATAGCCTCCTTTGTTTCAGCTCTCCCTTATGGTTTTATTGCTCTTTCCGTTAGGGAGTAGCGGCTTAGGGTGGCTAACTTTTTCTCACAAGACTTCCTTGGAAATCCTCATTGTGCCAGGCTTCTGTTGTTTTTTTCCATTATATTTTTAACAGCAGCTGCTGTAAAAGCTACTAAAATTACACAGCAACTATAGACAGTTATTGTTACAGCTAGGGATTGCAGCAGGGCAGAAGGACAGGGTAAAACACTCTCTCACTGTCCTCTGTGCCTGCAGGTACTGTGGAGAAATGTATCTTAAAATTCACAACAGACTGCAGGTGCAGTAAGCTGTTAGAAGTTGAATGAGTAAACTTTGAGGAGGAACTTCTCTACAGAGGTCAGTGAGGACTTATTTTGAAGCTCACAAATTTACTACTTACTATTTTACTAACAAAAATAAATACTTTACTTTCCATTGTCTGGTCACAGATGCACCCATGTCTCCCTTACCAATTTAACCCTGCCTCCCTATATCTTACTATGTCACATGTATCAAATAAGCCCTACCTCTCTGCTCTGTTCCTTTTTGTATAAGGCCCCACTAATAGTTTAGGTTGTGGAAGGGTTTGCTGGCGCCTACAGGCTTATTTTTGGATGGAGACTGACAGGAGGCTTGTTACCATCCCCTTAGGCTGTTCCACTAGTACTACCATATTAATAATGGCAGTACAGGTAGTATAAAGAACTAGAGGGATCTTTTCCCTAGGAACTAGAGTAGAGTCTGGACAAAATACAATAACACCTAAATCTTTGTAAACATTGTGTACAGTGTTCACTTGGATTACTATTCAGCACCATCTTGGATGCTAAAGGTCAAGTGCTCTTCAAAAGATGAATGTATAAATTAATGTTACGTTTCTAAAGGTATAAAAAGGCATAAGGTGACCAATATAGAACCCTTATTTGAAGAGCATTCAATATAAGATATTGAAATATGCTAGATTAAATTGCAAATACACACACTCATTCACTACTTCATAGTGTGTTGTTTTCATAATGATACTACTGTAGATAATTTTTGTCACCATGAACATAACAAATGCATTATTTCATTTCATTAGATATAAATCAGCAATTTCATGTTTTTTTCCCTTTTAGCATTTGATGTGGAACTCTTTATCTTAGCTGACTTGCTATGTGATTAAAGAACTGTTCTGTGTAAATGAGATGGTCATCTTTTATACCCATTCTCTGCACCATTTGGTTTATTTGCTGCTCTGATATGTTGATCATTACTGTAATGTATATATGATGAAAAATTGCTATAAATATGATTTGAAATAGAGTTTTCAGCCCTTGATTGATGTGCATATTACTTGTTCTGCAGTGTTTAACTGATGAATTGTGTTTTGCTCATATTACAGGTACACCTAGAATGTGGAAGCAAATGTACAGCACATATAATTACATTTTTTTTGGAAATCAAAAATATGACTTATGCATTTTCATAATATGGATTTTTATATTTAAGGGGAAAATATATTCAAAACAGTCTCCACAGATGACTGTTAGAACTAAGTCCATAAATTATTTGGGGTACAGAATTAAACTTGCAGATCAGTACTTTGGGTGTCCAATTTGTATTTACAGGCTTAGATGACAATTGTACTTTACCTCTTGCTTACTGGGCACTTAAACCCCCCCTCCTGCCCAGACCAATTTTAGGCTTTCAGCGCTGTTGCAATTTGAATGACAATTCCGCGGTTGTGCGACGTTGTACCCAAACAAAATTTTTATCATTTTTTTCCCACAAATAGAGCTTTCTTTTGGTGGTATTTGATCACCTCTGCATCATTTCTGATCGCCGCTATAAACAAACAAAGAGCGACGATTTTGAAAACAGAACAATATTTTTTACTTTTTGCTATAATACAAATTCAAAAAAAAAATATAAAAAAAAAAATATTCATTAGGTTTGGCCAATTTATATTCTTCTACATATTTTTGGTAAAAAAAAATTGCAATCTGTGTATATTGATTGGTTTGCGCAAAAGTTATCGCGTTTACAAACTATGGGAAATGATTTAAGGCGTTTTTATTATTTTTTTTTTTTACTAGTAATGGCGGCGATCTGTGATTTTTATCAGGACTGTGATATTGGGGTGGACATGTCGGACATTTTTGACACTTTTTTGGGACCAATGACATATATACAGCGATCAGAAATTTAAATAGCCACTGATTACTGCATAAATGTCATTGGCAGTGAAAGGGTTAACCCTAAGGGGCAGTGAAGGGGTTAACTGTGTTCCCTGCATGTGTTCTAACTGTGTGGGGGTGGGGCTGGCCGGGATATAACAGATCTAACTGATCCCAGTGACAGGGATCAGCAGTGACAGGGATCAGTAGATCTGTCATGTCCCCATCAAAAAACGGAGAACCGCCGTGTTTACATCGGTGGTTCCCCATTCTGCAGCTCTGACAGGAGCGTGTGGCGGCCGCGCACATGCCGCCACTGCCTATGAGTGTGCGCCAGGAGCATGCACAGGGGACGACGTCCCGGAACTTCAGATCCGCGCTGGAGCCATACTTCGGCAATAGCGTGGATCTGAAGGGGTTAAAGGACAAGTTCACTTTTAGGAGCATGTTACACCCTTATTTAGAGTGTAACCTGTAACATGCTCCTATATACCCAACTTCTGCTGCCACTTTTTGAAAACAGTGTAGCTGTATGGGACTCTGTCCACACAATCTTGTCATTCAGTTTCCATGAATGAATGAACTAGAAATACTGTCAGCTGCTGCTTTAGATGACTTGTAGTTTTTAATGAACTGCAAGGGCACTGGTGAGCATCCTCATAGTTCATTGATTCTTCCTGTGGTTCAGTAACTGTCTACCCATACAGGAGGTATGGGCAGACAGCTGGCTGAGAGTCTGCAAGATCCTGGCATTGTACCCACAAGCTGCTGATCATGGGTGCACTGCTTTACATTCTGCAGTACAATAAATTTATAAAATACACAACTTTTACCTGCAAAAAGATGAGTATTTATTACTTTTTTTGAAAGTTGAACTTCTGTGGTAACAACTTATCTATCTATCGACAATGTTCACATCAGCACTATCACCAGATAAATATATATGGACAAAACAATAAAGTGCAAGTGCATATAAAATAAAGTCTAATTTAACAGTCCAAAAAGTCCATTGTGTCACACAGTGTTGAAAATAATCCAACACCAATAACTGTTCCTCCACCGATGTGCAAAAGTGCAAATAACACACTCATTTACTGAGGCTCACCAGATGTCCAGTAAAAATCAGCTTATTCAAAGAGAATCACTCAGAATGAGACCCACAGGCATCAGCCTCCACTCCAGGTGTCCAGTGATTTCAGCTTAAGAATATCTCCATTAGGGTATGGTTTTATTGACTTTTTATACTTTATAAGGTCCGCACTTGTGTTTACATATGTTATCTTTTTACATTTATGGATTGTATGGATTTTAACTTTAATTAAAAGTACGGTATCACGTTATGAGCATCTTTTTCTTTATTCATGGGAAAATTATGCTGACATATATGTGACTCACATATCCCCTGCACCGATCGGGAATATCCTAGTGAGATTCGATCATATGCTGGAAGGATTATCTTTTTCCTGGGTCCCATTTGATGTGATGTGATGTGAGATGCCTTATACTCACAGATATCTGGTGAGTTGTTAGCACATATGGTGGCTGGACTAGTCGTTTCATGGTGTTTGAAAGGAAAATGGTACTGCGCAGCCTCAGATAATATCTATCTGTATCAACCCTTTGAATAATAATATATAAATAGTGAAATGGCAAAAAATATTCTGTGATTTATTCCGTAGAGTGTAGTGTAGTGTAGTTTACCCTGGGTCCTTTTTCTATTAGGAAGGTCGTATACTAGCTTAGAGTGATCCTATAAGGGCTAGCCACGTCCCCTATACACTCAGTGTATATACAGTCGTATTAAAAGGGTACTTATTTCTTTTTCTACGAGTATTGCACTATGGCATGAAAATTAATTTCAATTTTAGGTATGTTAGGTATTTACATTTTTCTATTGTATACATTTGTGTTCACGCCTGGAATATTTCATATTTTTCAGTTATTTTGGTATGGGATTACCTCTATAAGAATTCGACTTTAGTGACCTGT
>BLSH010377369.1:195094-208186 GCA_018402905.1 Glandirana rugosa | reverse complement strand
AATGTTTGGAGAGTGTGGGTTAAGAAGGCGAAGTCTTTTGGTGGATCTGCGGAGAACAAGACGATATCGTCGGCAAAAAGTGCCGCGCGACAGATCTTGTCTCCTATGGGAATCCCGCTGATCCCATCGGGGGAATTGAGTATGCGTGAGAGGGGTTCAATCGCTAAATTAAAGAGTAGTGGTGAGAGGGGGCATCCCTGGCGAGTCCCTTTGGCCAAGGGGAACTCCAGGGAAGTGAAACTTGGGGTGACCAATCTGGCTGTTGGTTTAGCGTACATTTCCTGTATGAAAGTAAGAAAGGGGCCTGAGAGTCCAAAGGAGTGTAGTACTTTGAATAGCCAATCAAAACGAATATTGTCAAAAGCCTTTTCGGCATCTAGTGCTATTATAGCTGCATCCCTGTCGGGATGTTTCTTAGCCTGTTCGAGAATAAGAAGCACTTTTCGAATGTTTAGGGCGGCAGATCTTCCCTGAATGAAACCGGATTGTGCCGAGTGAATAATGGAGGGAAGTATTGTAGCTAGACGTGATGCTACGATTTTCGATAGGATTTTGGCATCCACGTTAACTAAGGAGATCGGTCTATATGAGCCTGGTGAAAGGGGATCTTTATTGTTTTTAAGGAGGAGTTTGATGTATGCTTGGTGTCCCGTGGGGAGGTACAGTCTTCCAGCCCATATTGATGTGTAGACGTGGTGTAACGTCTCCGAAATAAATTCAGAAGTCATTTTATAGAATTCTGGGGTTAATCCATCAGGCCCTGGGGATTTGCAGTTTGCCATTGACTTGATGGTGTGTATGACTTCAGGAAGGGTGATGGGAGCATTTAGGCTCTCGAATTGGGTCATAGTGATTTTAGGGACATTCGCCGTTGTTAATATATTCGTTGCAATGTCAGTGTCTATGTGATCTTTCGCGTATAGGTCTCTGTAAAAGGTAGTAAGAATTTTTTCTATGAGCGAAGGGTCAGAAACAGTATTACCCAAGGAGTCCCCCAGGGAGGAGATATGGGTTGGGGTAAATCCTCCTGAGACCATCCGTGCCAGTAATTTTCCGGCTTTGTTGCCATGTTTGTGAAAAAGCAATTTGGTGTGAAACTGGTGGATATCTTCTTGATTGGCCGACCATTGGTCAAACGCCTGTTTAGCGTGTTGCCAGGCACAAATGTTTTCAGGAGTGCGTGAATGGGTTAATTGCCTATGGGCTTCTTTAAGGGTGTTACTGACCTTCTGCATATTGGTCAGGGTTCGTTTTCTAAATTTGTTTGCGAAGGAGATAATATGTCCCCTAAGGAAGGCTTTACCGGCCTCCCAGTAGAGGTTGGGTGAGTGGTAGCTCTCAATGTTGTTTGCTTGGTATTCAGACCAGGCTTGCTGAAGGGAGTTTTTCAGTTCTTCATTTTGGGATAAGTATGAGGGGAATCTCCATGGTGCTCCTGGTGCTTTGTAGGTGAGATTGGATAGTTTGATTGTCACAGGGGCATGGTCGGAGATTGCCATGTCCTCAATTGTCGCGGACGTTATTTTGGGGAGAAAAGCAGGGGAGGCGAAAAAATAGTCAATACGGGAAAATGATTTGTGGGGATGAGAGTAGAAGGTGTATTCCCTGTCTGTTGGATGAAGCATTCGCCAGACATCGGTCAAGTTGAGTGCTTCAACCGCGTCTGCCAGCATCGTTGTTTGGGTATGTGATTTAATGGGGCGAGGAAGGTGTTGTGTAGAGCGATCGTCCTGTGGGTGCATGGTCGAATTGAAGTCACCTCCCAGAATATGGAGAGGTTCAGTGATCTGTAGGGCCCAAGTAGTCAAGTTTTGATAAAAAGTTTGTGATGGGGAGTTATCTGCGTATATATTAGATATGGCGAGATCTCTTCCAGCTGTAGTCAAGCTGAGAGTGATTCTACGGCCTACAGTGTCTATGACCGTATTGCGTATTGAGTAGGGGAGTTTCTTGCTGAGAAGGATAGCCACTCCGGCCTTCTTCTTTTGTGCCGGGGAGCCTATCACTTCGCCTACCCACATCTTACGGAGTCTTGAAAGATCCTCTCCCCCTAGGTGCGTTTCCTGTAGCAAAGCAACATCTGCCCTTAGCCTTTACAGGTGTCTAAGGATTTGCATACGCTTTTGTGGCGAGCGCAATCCCTTGACATTCCATGAAACTATATTTAGGTTACTCCCAAGCTTGGGTGGATCCATGCTGTATTATAAAGTGGAATAAAATCGCGGGAAGGCCCAGAGTGGGTCAGCTGTAATTTGTTTCCTCCCAAGCTGGGGAGTGGACACAGTGCAAAACATAAATTTCCCACAAACATTCGGTGCATCTTGAAACTTTGATAACATCGGAAGAGTGTACCCTTGAAAACGGGTCTTAAGGTCTTCTCTTTTTTCCGCATAGGGGGGTGTGTGAACAATCTTTTGGTTTCCGCCCCTGTTCAGTGTGTAAAGTGATTACGGTTGAGGGCTAGATCCCAGTGGATTGGGGAGAAATATAGGGGCAGGAGTCTGGGAAAAAGGGGGGGGGAGGGGGGAAGAATTGGGAAAGGTAAGAAATGAAAATTATAAGGTGGGGAAAAATAACTTATGCAAAGGGGAATAGGACGGGGATATAGGAAGGGGGGTAGTTGACCAAATATCAAGAGGTTCACCTCAGAAGTTAGAGGGACTCAGATGGGGGGTTTGCGGGACTTTTTGGGCTTGCCGGAGAAAAGAGAAGAGGCCGGGTGGATTCGACCCCCTTCCCGGGTCAGGGGGACGCGGGAAGAGGGTCCTTAAGCCCAGCAATAGCCCCTTGGGGGCATGCGGCATAGTACAATAACAAGAGGAATAGACAACATGAAATAACTTTTGAACAATCTACCATAGCTTCATAGCCTACCACAAACTGTACTTCAACTGGAGGACTTGCATGAATTTGAGGGCCCCCTATTGGTGGCCTTGGAATAGCACTTACAGTTTGCTGATCATTCCACCATGGGCTGGGAATTAAGAAGAGTGGTCAAGTGGGCAAAATGGGTTGTTTAGTAGGGTGTAGGTGCCGGAGGTATCATGTTGCTGTCCTGTATTGTAGGTTTGGAAGTTTTCCGGTTTATGATTGCGTCGGAGGAGCATCCAACGGACCGAAGCGGACTCTCTTATAAGGAGGTTTGGATGGGCTTCCAGATTTGTTGGTCAAGAGGGACGACCTCCTGGGTGAATTCTGGGTAGTTGCCTCCGCTTGTGGAGTCTGGTCCATGTCTGGCTGCAACGAGTTGTTGATGTAGGCCTCGGCTTCCAGCGGGGTGTTGAATGAAAGTTTTTCTCCTTGCGGTGTCTGGAAGTATAGTATAGCTGGGTACGCCAAGCTGAACCTGATGTTTATGATGTTTAGGTCGTGGAGAGTAGAGCATATGTTGGAGAAGGCCTTTCTTCTTTGCATTACCTCTATGGAGTAGTCTGCAAAAATTAAAAGATTGTGACCTTCAAATGTCAGCGAGCGGGATTTTCTGAAGGTTTGTAGAATAGCCTGCTTGTCTGCATAATTCAGGTACTTTACGATAACTGCTCTTGGCTAGGAGCGTGTGTCCGAGGGTTGACCCAGCCTGTGCGCTCTTTCCACCGTGCAAGGAGCGCGGAGCCTTAGTAGTTCAGGTATGGCCACTGCGCATATTTTGGAGAGTGTATGCGGAGAGTATGTTTCTGGAAGGCCTATGATACGGAGGTTGTTTCTCCTGGCCCTATTCTCCAAATCAATCACTTTGTCTTGAAGCTCTTTTTGAGCTGTGGTGAGTTTTGCGACCGATGCGATTAATGCAGTTGTATCATCTTCAGCATTAGACAGTCTATCCTCTGTGTGTTCCAATCTAGCTGCCTGCGCTTGCATCTCTCTATGCAGATGTTCTAGCCCCTTTTGCACCGCGGATTCTACCGCTTCTGAGATGATAGGTCTCATTAGCACCACTACTGCCTGTGCAATGTCCGACGGGGATGAGGGTTCTGTTACTAGGGCGCCTGACTGCTGCAGGGGTGACAGGGCAGCTTGATTTTCACTGTGCAGAGGCTGGGCAGGTGCAGGGGCTGCCAGTTTGGCCGCATATGATGTTACCTGTGGCTGAGTCTGATGCTGTGGCTGTGTAGTGGCGGCCATATTGGCTGCAGCACGCGGCTTCTCTCCCCCTGGAGATGTCTGGGCTGTGAGTGTTCGGTGACCGGAACGCTCCACAAACCAGTCCATACAGGTCCCTGGAGCTGGGGGAAGGTCAGGCTGGGGTGATCCACCGGGAGTCGGCGCTTTCGAAAGCCGAGTGTCGGACAGGGGAGCGGAGCTGGTGTTTCCTACCTCCTCTCCATACGGCGCCGGAACCGGAAGTAGAGGGGGCACTTTAATGGAAGGGTTGGACGTATTGTTGGTTTTAAATTGTTCTAGGTATCTGGCCAAAGGACTATATCATTTTTTTGTGGCTATATTGAAAGGTCCTGTGGGGGGAGAAAGGAGCTGCAAGGTAGTTCGGTTTGGATGGATATGGGGGGGTGTCGTGATTGGACTGGAAACATGTGGGGAATTGGAATCCACAGGGATCTTTGGTCCACCTATACACCATTCTTCCCCCCTGCACTAAGAAGCCTCACACAATATCATCCTGCCTTACCAGAGCAGCCGCGCTTTCTTCCATACTCCACCTGGGGCATCTAGGCTAGTTTTACTACTAGCAGGGCAGCTTTATCACCATCTTTTGGAGCCAGATGATAATGACAATTTAATTGCCTGTAAGTATCTTTCAATAAACTATCTGCTTTTAACTGTACAGCAACTATTCTCTATCTTCATTGTGATCCACCACCCAGCGGTGGCATGTGTTATGCTTATTTACTTTAAGTGCCATTATATTGATTCCTTATCACCCTTTGTTACCAGCTCTTCCCCCAGAGCGAATCTTGGCTGCTGAGTCATAAGCTGACACAGACAAGTACACATCCACAAAACCAGCACCAGATCTATTTCTGCAACTTTTGTCACTGGGTTTGATTAAAGGCTGCTGTGGTTCTCAATGGACCTTTCTTTTAAAGACCCGGCACCTTGCTGTCTCCCACGAGGAACTAAAATCGCATAACAATTATTGGTCAGGTGTGACGGTTTCATAAGAATTTTATATGCTGCCAGGACATTGTTTTTAGTAATATTTAATTCCATAGAACCAGTGTCAGATCTATTTCTGTTAACAAGAACCAAAACCCCACTGACAAAATCACTAAAGAACTAAACTACTGGCTAAGTACAACTATATACAAGGTACTGACAAGGGTACAGGGAATGCAGGGAAGTAAGGTAGCCATAGACAAACTGGGTACTAAGCAGGGAGCCAACGCAAGGCAGAGGAGCACAGGAGCAAGGCAGAGGGGTACAGGCTGGAAGAGGATCTCTGGCAACAAGGAGCTGAACAGAACAGTGATGCCCCGGGGAAAGGGAGGAGAAGCCTTAACCAGTTGCCGACCGCCCGCTGTGGATTGATGGCGGCAACATGGCCCTGATGGTGGCTGCGATATCGCAGATCGTGAGTGTGCACGTTCCGTCGGAGGCACACTTGCATGCTCACTGTGTAGCGGCGGAGCCAGGGAGCGGGTAGGGCAGCTTCCATGTCCGCCGGCTACCCGCGATTGCTCCCCTGCAGTGACAGAATGGGGATCCCTGTGTGTAAACACACGGATCTCCGTTTTGACAGGGTAGAAGGAATGTAATTGCATGCTTCCTGTATATGAGAGCAGTGATCACTCTCCTCCCCCACTCAGTCCAGCCCCCACATCTAGTAACACAAAGCAGGGAACACAGGTAACCCTTTGATCGCCCCCTAGTGTTAACCCCTTCCCTGCCAATGACATTTACATAGAAATCAGTGCATTTTCATAGCACTGATCGCTGTATCAATGCCAATGGTCCCAAAAAAGTGTCAAAAGTGTCCGACATGTCCGCTGCAATGTCGCAGTCCCACTAAAAATCGCAGATCGCTGCCATTACTAGTAAAAAAAAAATAATAGAAAAAAAAATTCTCATAGTTTTTGAATGTGGCAACTTTTGCACAAACCAATCAATATACGCCGATTGCGATTTTTTTTTACCAAAAATATTAGGAAGTATATATATCGGCCAAAACTGATGAATACATTTTGTTCTTTAATATTTTTTTGGATATGTATTTTAGCAAAAAACAAGAAATATTGTTTTTTTTTTCAAAATTGTCGCTCTTTTTTTGTTTATAGTGGTGATCAGAAGTGACACAGGGGTGATCAAATACCACCAAAAGAAAGTTCTATTTGTGGGAAAAAAAGGACATCAATTTTGTTTGGGTACAGCTTTGCACGGCCGCACAATTGTCAGTTAAAGGGACACAGTTCCGAATCGCAAAAAGTGCTCTGTTTATAAAGGGGGAAATCCTTCCAGGGCTGAAGGCTTCTGGAAAACACATGCTGGTGAATACTGAAGCTGCAGCAAACAGCCCAGAGCAGCACAGTGCCACCAGCAGGTGAACTCAACCCTAACAGATGGACTGGTTGAAAGATTTAACAAAACATTAAAACAAATGCTGAGGAAGGTGGTTGATAAAATAATTGGGATTGTCTACGCCCTTATTTGATGTTTGCTATCAGAAAGGTTCCCAAATCGCCCACAGGGTTCTCTCCTTTTGAAGCACTGTAAAAGAAAAAAGAGGGCACACCAACCTTACGCATTACCCAAATAAATGTTTATTAAAATCAAAAGGAAAGAAACATACTTGCAAAGTAACTAAAGGCATATCAAAGTCCACAATGGACAGACAGCAGCCAGGTCACTGGGACTATGTCCGGAATCTCCGGGAAACCTTCTGGATGGCTGAATGGCTGACGCACTTCGAGGGATAATTGCCTCTTCCTCAGAGCTTTGGGCTTTTAATAAACATTTATTTGGGTAATGCACAAGGTTGGTGCCCCCTCCTTATTCTTTTACAGTACTTCTATTTGGTGTCCCCTGACCCTTGGAGGGCATCAAGGCATGTGCAATTACTGAGAATCACAAGATTGGTTAGCCACTTGCATTGCCATTGCACTACTGTTGAGTGCAAGAGAATATGTTTGAATGTGATCTGTTCTCTCCTTATGAGATACTGTATGGGAGGCACCCACATGGACTATTGGACATTGCCAGGGAAACATGGGAGAGTAAGAGTTCCCCTCATAGAAGTGTGATTGAACATGTGGCACAAATGCAAGACAGAATAGCGCAAGTGATGCCTATTGTGAAGGAACATTTGACACATGCCCAGTTGGCTCAGCAGAGGATTTCCAATCATGGGGCCCGGGTCCGTTCTTTTGCACCTGGTGATAGGGTGTTGGTCCCCACAGTCAAAAGTAAATTTTTAGCCAAATGGCAGAGTCCCTATGAAGGGTTGGAAAAAATGTGTGATGTGAATTATAAAATTAGCCAACCAGGAAGACGAAAACATGAGCAGAGATATCATGTGAATTTGCTAAAACCATGAAAGAATAGGGAATCTTTGGTTGCTGAGAGTACCCCACTTTCTGCTCTGCATAACCTGGTTATCCCTGAAGTTGGGATAGTGGAGACTCTGTCCAAAACTCAGCAAAAGGAAGCTAGAGAGTTTGTGCTCTGAAATAAAGAGAACTTTTCAGAATTGCCAGGTTGGGTGTCTGGGGTTGAACATGACATTGCCATCTCACCAGGGGAAAGGGTCAAGTTGAAACCTTATTGAATTCCCCAAGCCCGGTGAAGTTGGCTGTTTTGTAATTACTTTCGCCACTTGAATAAAATCACTAATTTTGATACCTATCCCATGGCCCGGATAGACAAACTGATTAATCACTTAGGGATAGCCCGGTATATGACAAGGTTAGACATGACCAAAGGGTATTGGCAAATTCCTTTCTCGGAATCGGTCAAGGAAAAAACAGCATTTGTAACTCCAGAGAGATCTTTTTAGTATCGGAGGATGCCTTTTGGGTTACAGAATGCTTCAGCCACATTTCAATGGGTAATGGATAAGACCCTTTGGCCTCATCAAGCCTATGCTGCTGCATACCTAGATGACTTTGTCATCCGTAGTAAGGATTGGGACTCACACTAACCAAAGGTTCAGTCTGTGTTAGATTCAATCTGGAAAGCCGAGCTTACAGTCAATCCAGAAAAATGTACCATTGGGCTAGAGGAGGCAAAGTATCTGGGATAGACCATTGGGAGAGGTCCGATAAAGCCCCAAGTAAACAAAGTTGAGGCTATTCAGATTTGGCCAGACCACAAAAAAGAAGCAGGTTCGAGCATTTTTTAGGAATCGCTGGCTATTATCGCCGCTTTATTCCCCATTTTGCCTCACAGGCTGCTCTCCTGACCAATTTGACAAGAGGGAAGAAGTCTGTCATAATCAAATGGACCCCCTGAAGCAGAGGCAGCTTTTGAGGCCTGAAACAGGCCTTATGTAGTCAGCCAGTGTTATACTCACCTGACTTTTCAAGGAACTTTGTGGTCCAGACTGATGCATCAAATGTTCGGTTAGGAGCTGTGTTGTCTCAGTTTTTCAAGGGGGAAGAATACCCTGTCATTTACCTCAGCTGGAAATTGAAGGCCCATGAAGAAAATTATGCACCCATTGAGAAAGAATGTTTAGCGATAAAATTAGCTTTAGATTCTCTCCAGTACTATCTGTTGGGTAGACAGTTTGAACTGGTAACAGATCATGCTCTATTAAAGTGGATGGTACAGAACAAAAAAGACCAATAGGAGGGGGAATAGGTGGTTCCTGGCCCTTCAAGAATTCAGTTTTATGGTGAAACATCACTCTGGTGTTAGAATGGGAAATACAGATACTTTGTCCCGAGTGCACGCTTTTCTGGCAACCTGTGTCCCAACCCTAGGGTTGAAGCAAGAGGGGGGTGTGGGACAGGAAGCCAGGAAAATCGATGGGTTGTGTCCAGGAAGGAAGATATATTTGTCCCAGTTTTATGCTGTACACTGATTGCTTTTGTGTTTGTGCTTTGTACTGCGCCCGTTTGGACTCAATGAGGGTTAACAAGCTCAGGTGTAGAGTTGAGCGAACAACTGGACGTTCGGAGGGTCCGAACGAACTTTGGGAAAAAGTCCGGGTTCGGCACCGAACGTTGCCCGAACTTTATCCCAGACCCCGAACCCCATTGAAGTCAATGGGGACCCAAACTTTTAGGCACAAAAATGGCTGTAACAAAGTCCTGGCAAGTGCTAGAGGGCTGTAAAAAAAAGTGAAATGGGGGTAAGAGTAGGGCAAGTGCCCTACAAAAAAATGGGGATAGGGAAAATAAATTAAAATCAAATAAAAAAAAAATGGGAAGGGGGGGTGGATGTGGAGTAGGAGCCTAGAGGTTGACTAGGCCGTGACCGTGGCAGTGTAGGTGGAAGTGGCGGTGGTCGAGGAGGAGGAGGAGGTAGCCAACACTATTTTTTTTTGTTTGTTTATAATTGGGGTAGCCCCCAAAATATTGAGGCCTATTAAAAAAAACAAGTATATGAATGGCTGTGTGAGTCCGGTCTAAATGATTATTCTGCACAAGGTACAGACAAGTCTTGTGGGATCCATGCCTGGTTCATTTTAATAAAGGTTAGCTTGTCCACGTTGGCTGTGGACAGGCGGCTGCACTTGTCTGTGATAACGCCCCCTGCTGTGCTAAACACATGTTCAGACAATACACTGGCTGCAGGGCAGGCCAGCACCTCCAAGGCATAAAGGGCAAGCTCAGGCCATGGGGCCAATTTGGAGACCCAGAAGTTGAATGGGGCAGACCCATCAGTCAGTACGTGTAGGCGTGTGCACACATACTCTTGCACCATGTTGCTGAAATGCTGCCTCCTGCTAAGACCTTGTCTATCGGCTGGTGGTGCTGTTTGTTGTGGCGGGTTGCTGACAAAGCCTTGCCACATTTCGGCCATGCTAACCCTGTCTTCTGAGGTGCTGGCGGTGGCACAGCTGCGTTGGTGGCCTCTTCCTCCTCCTCCCACTCTGCCTTCAACTTGTGCTTCCACTGAGCCCCCGGTGTCATTTGGGAATGCCCTCAGCAGCGCCTCTACCAGTGTGCGCTTGCAGTCGCGCATCTTCCTCTCACACTCCAGTGAGGGAATTAAGGACGGCACGTTGTCCTTGTAACGGGGATCCAGCAGGGTGGCCATCCAGTAATCAGAAGAAGTTACAATGTGGCCAACTCGGCAGTCGTTGTGCAGGCACTGCAGCATGTAATCGGCCATGTGTGCCAGGCTGCCCAGAGGCAAAGACAAGCTGTCCTCTGTGGGAGGTATATCATCTGTGTCCTCTGTATCCCCCCAGGGACGCTCCAGTGATTCCCACGAGCTGCATTGGGTGCCACCCTGCTGCGATTCCTCCTCCTCATCATCTACCTCGTCCTCCAGAACTGTGCCCTGGCTTGAATATTTTGGACCTGGCCTATGCTGGTGCAGGAACCCACCCTCCGAGCCACTTGCAAATGACTGGTCTGATAAATGTGAAAATGACCCCTCTTCCTCCTCCTCATCCTCCTGTGCCACATCCTCTTCCATCATGGCCCGAAGTGTTTTTTCAAGGAGACATAGAAGTGGGATAGTAACGCTGAGAACAGCATCATGTGCACTGGCCATGTTGGTGGAGTACTCAAAACACCGCAATACGCTACACAGGTTTCGGATGGAGGCCCACTCGTTGGTGGTGAAGTGTTGCTGTTCTGCAGAGCGACTGACCCGTGCGTGCTGCAGCGGAAACTCCACTATTGCCTGCTGCTGCTCGCACAGTCTCTCCAGCATGTGCAAGGTGGAGTTCCACCTTGTGGGCACGTTGCATATGAGGCGGTGAGTGGGAAGGCCGTAGTTCCGCTGCGGCGCAGACAGGCGAGCAGCAGCAGGGTGAGAACGCCGAAAGTGCGCTCAGACGGCCCGCACTTTATGCAGCAGCTCTGACATATCCGGGTAGATTTTTAGAAAATTCTGTACCACCAAATTCAGCACATGTGCCAGGCAAGGGATGTGCGTCAAACCGGCTTGGCCCAGAGCCGCTACGAGATTTCGGCCATTGTCGCACACCACCAGGCCGGGCTTGAGACTCAGTGGCAACAACCACTCATTGGTCTGTTGTTTAATGCCCGTCCACAGCTCCTGCGCAGTGTGGGGTTTATCCCCCAAACATATCAGTTGTAAAACAGCCTGCTGTCGTTTCCCCCTGAATGTGCTGATGTTGGTGGTGAAGGTGTTACGCTGAGCAGATGAGTAGTTGGTTGAGGAGGAGGAAGCGCAGTAGGAGGAGGAGGCAACAGGAGGCAAAGAGAAATGCCCTGCAATCCTCGGTGGTGGAAGGACATTCGCCAAATGGCTAGTCGGCTCAGGCCCAAACGCCACTACATTTGCACAGTGTACAGTTAGCGAGATATAGCATTCCTGCCCATACTTACTGGTCCATGTATCAGTGGTTATGTGGACCTTGCCACAGATGGCGTTGCGCAGTGCACACTTGATCTTGTCCCTGACTTGTTTGTGCAGGGAAGGGATGGCTCGCCTCGAAAAGTAGTGGCAGCTGGGAACCACGTACTGTAGGACAGCCACCGCCATCAGGTTTTTAAAACTGTCTGTGTCCACCAGATGGAATGACAGCATTTCAAAGGCTAGGCATTTTGAAATGCTGCCATTCAGGGCCAAGGATCACGGGTTGGTAGGGGGTACTTCCTCTTTCTCTCCAGTGTTTGGGAGATGGAGAGCTGTAAGCTTCCATGGGACCGTGTGGAAATGCTTGGGGACGGTGGCGGACATGGTGTCGTTGCTGTCACATCGTCTGTTTGCTGGGTGGCAGGTGATACTGGCACTGTAGAGGTGGAGGAAGAGGCCAAGGCAGCAGCAGAAGAGGAAGCATGAGGAGGCCGAGACCTTTCTTGAATTTTGAGGTGCTTATTCCACTGCAGCTCATGCTTTGCATGTAGATGGAAAAAATTAATCAGCGCTGCTTAGAGAAACTGTTTAACATGAGCTGCCAGCTGAACATCAAGGTAGTCACACTCCCTGAATAAACCATAAACACAGAAAAAAGATGCAGCGCAGCATAAAATAGTCAATGATCTAAAAGTATATTGCACAATCTAGTCCTATATAAAAGTGCATGCAGAGAAGTCCTCAGGTGTCTCTATTCCGCAAACGTGAATTCCTCCACCAGCAAACTAATGCGCTCCCCTCCAGTTCAGACCCCAGTTTTACTAGAGGGTCTGAAACACTTTTCAGCATGGTATCAATGGACTCTCATGGATCCTACTTCACAATATATGAAGTGATGGTTGTCTCACATCACACCAGGTATATGAGGCGGCGTCACCATGCAAGTACAAGAAAGATGGAGCTAAGTGTAGACTGTAAACAAAGCAGCTTTATTCTCATAAAATCCTACTTACAAAATGCTTGTTAAAATGCGCTTCAAGGGTAAAACGATCGTACTCATCCGGTCACATGTAAACAGCAACACACACTGTGCAGTCGATCGGAGCGGAAAACCTCGGCAGAGAATAGCGGGTGACGTCACGATAGGTTACATAGTTACATATAGTTACATAGTTAGTCAGGTTGAAAAAAGACACAAGTCCATCCAGTTCAACCAAAAAAAAAAAAATATATATATACATATATACATACATATATATATATATATATACACATATACACATACAACCAAATAATCCCACGGAAGGAGACCTAGTTGACACCCACTTCATAACATATACCCTAATAAACCAACATACACATATACACATATATATATATATATATACATACATATATACATATATATATAAAAAAAAAAAAACCAACTTGACCTACCTGAACACAGAAAAAAGTTGGACTGATTGATACATTGATATACATTGATACATTGGATAGCACTGCAGTGGGCGATAAGAGACGGCTCCAAAAGGCGAGGCTAGCTGACGTGTCACACACAACGACAAATGTACACTGGCCTACTCATGCTAGCAAAATGGGAACTTCGCGTAAAATTGTTCGTAAAACATTCATCCTAAAATACTCTTATTTCGACGAAACAAATGTCAGATGTGAATCGAGGTAGAAAGAACATGAACGTAC
>BLSH010377369.1:167920-183590 GCA_018402905.1 Glandirana rugosa | reverse complement strand
TCATTTAAAGTGACACACACATTTTGCAGAACAGTGATATGGGTACTCCCGGCTTATTTATACTTTTTTGACACAGTTTGAAGATGATTTTAGAACAGTTCTATGGCCTCTAATGTTAATTAATACTTTTCAGACCCATTTTGAAGATGATCTCCATTTTTGCATTTTTTATGTTTTTATTTTTTAAAAAATATTTAAAGTTATTTCCCTGTCCCCATTTCTTTGTAGGTCACTTGTCCCACCCTTACCCACATTTCCTTCCTTTTGCCGACCTCTAGGACCTTCCAGGACTATTTTACAGCATTTTTTGTGCCTAAAAGTCCGTGTCCCCATTGATTTCAATGGGGTTCGGGGTCCGGGACAAAGTTCGGGTTCTGTCCGGACCCGAACCCGGACTTTGTCCCGAAGTTCGGCCGAACCAGCAGAACCCGGACTTCTAGAAGTTCGCTCATCTCTAGCAAAGAGTTATTTCTTTAGTGTTGTCACATGAAAAGATATAATAAAATATTTACAAAAATGTTATGGGTGTACTCACTTTTGTGGGATACTGTGTGTATATATATATATATATATATATATATATATATACGGTATATAGATATATATTGTGACAATATGTGAGGCGAAGTGGTAGACGGATGCTACCTGTTGCCTCGCATGCGTTCATGTGAACTGAATTAAGCAGAGTCCGGTCCGGATTTTACCAGCCACCAAGGCAGGGCTGGTTCTGCTCAGGAGTTTGTGGTCCACTGGAGTACACCAGCAGGTGGACTTAAATAATCAGGAAGAGATCTCACTTGAGCTCTGACCTGGAACTCAGAGAAAGGGATCAGAGGAGCTGTGTCTTTTTGGACTTTAAAAGACAAAGTTTGCATTGTGGCTCATGTTTTGTGGGTGTCGGGGCCAGGCCCGCACTGTATAGTTAGGGAGCTATACTGTTTAGTGTAGCACCAGATGGCAAGGATTTATTTTCTGTTTTTTTTTTTTTTAATATGCAAATCTTTTATCAATAAACCTGGCAAGCCACCAGATTTTTAAGAAAATTGCCTGCACGTTGACTATTTTCCTCTGAAAAGTTGATCCCCACAAACTAATCTCCCACACATGGTAGAGTGGAGGAAATCTTGAAAACCCTGTTACAAGCCAATGCAGCTCTGTGGGTAACCAACCACCAGGTCGCAGAGGCCACTGCAGCACAACAAGCGGCTCAACAGGAGATGAACCGACAGTTTGTGGAGGCCCTTCTGGAGTTAAAAAAGGGGCCCACACCTCGGGTGACAGTGTAACCAAAGTTGGTACACATCTCTTACCACATGCAGAAGATGACACCTGCGGATGACGTGGAGGCATATCTCACGACGTTTGAAAGAGTCGCTCTTCGCAAAGGATGGCCAAAAGAACAGTGGGCGGGACTGCTAGCACCATTTCTGACTGGTGAACCCCAGAAAGCCTATTTTGATCTGGAACCAGATAAAGCCCAGGACTATGAGAGTCAAAAGGCAGAAATACTCGCACCGCTAGAGGTCACCATGGCAGTCAGGGCCCAAAGGGTGCATCAGTGGACCTACTGCAGCAACAAGCCACCCCACTCGCAGATGTTTGACCAGGAAGTGGCTACAGCCAGAGACTTAGCCAGGTCCGCAGATTGTGGAGCGTGTGGTCATGGACTACTATCTACGTGCACTCCATGCTGCTTTAAGGAAGTGGGTCAGTCATGGGGACCCCAAAGCTGCCAACCAACTTGTGGACCTCTTGGAGAGACACACTGCTGCTGAAGACTTCTTGCACCCATCTACATAGTTACATAGTTAGTCAGGTTGAAAAAAGTCCCTCTAATTCAACCAAAAAGAAAAAATAGGAAAAAAAAAAACCTATATACAACCATACAATCCCATATACAATCCTTAACCCACAGTTGATCATGAGGAAGGCAAAAAACCCCAGCAAAGCATGATCCAATTACTAAAATTCCTTCCTGATTCCCGAGAGGCAATCAGATTCTCCCTGGATCAACTTCACCTAAAAATGTTAGTACCCAGTTATATTATTTACATTAAGGAAAGAATCCAGGCCTTTTTTAAAGCAATCAACCGTGCTGGCCAAAACCACCTCTGGAGGGAGTCTATTCCACATTTTCACAGCTCTTACTGTGAAGAAACCTTTCCGTATTTGGAGATGAAATCTTTTTTTTTCTAGACGTAAAGGGTGCCCCCTTGTCCTTTGTGATGACCTTAAAGTGAATAACTCAACACCAAGTTCACTATATGGACCAGTTATGTATTTGTACATGTTGATCATATCCCCCCTTAATCTCCTCTTCTCAAGAGAGAATAAATTCTGTTCCTCTAATCTTTCCTCATAGCTGAGCTCCTCCATGCCTCTTATTAGTTTGGTTGCCTTCTCTGCACTTTCTCCAGTTCCCTTATATCCTTTTTGAGAACTGGTGCCCAAAACTGAACTGCATATTTCAGATGAGGTCATACTAATGATTTGTACAGGGGCAAAATTATGTCTCTATCTCTGGAGTCCATACCTCTCTTAATATAAGAAAGGATTTTGCTTGCTTTAGAAACCACAGCTTGTTATTGCATGCCACTATTAAGCTTATGATCTACAAAAATCCCAGATCCTTCTCCACTATGGATTCCCCCAGTTGTACTCCCCCTAGGATGGATGATGCAGGCATATTCCTAGCCCCCAAATTCATAACTTTACATTTGTACTCAGAGTCAATGAAGCTTGCAATATGAAAAGAACATGTGCGAACAGTGACCTGCAGTTTGCCCTGGTCACGTGTTCAGTATGCCTAACGTGGGCATACCCAAGAGGTGTAATGAAGGGAACCTTCAAAAGAAGGGGAAGGGAGGGTGGGAAACACCGGAAATGACGCCGTGCAGCTGATAGGGTGAGGCTGGCTTAAGTATAGCCAGACTCCTCCTACAAACTCAGGCTGACCTTTGGTCAGCCTTCTTATTTGTACTCAGAGTCAATGAAGCTTGCCGTATGAAAAGAGCATGTGCGAACAGTGACCTGTGGTGTGCCCTGGTCACGTGTTCAGTATGCTTAAAGTGGGCAAAAAGACACTGCTAGGATGTAAGCAAAGAAATTTATTGAAGATACATAACAGTCACTCTACCAAATGAGCAAAAGCCCTGGACATTTCAACGTAAGGTTCAGGAATATATCTCATGTAGCAGGCGGATTTCCACCTACCCAACTTTCTAATGAAAATGACGTATGCCTTGCCGAGATGCAGCTGATGCGGCCCCAATCCTAAATGAATGGCCCGTGTACTGTCTAGGATTGACACCACACCTGCCGAGCAGTATGCGTACATGCTTGATTAATTGAGCTGACGTGAGATGTGAGCCCTGAAAAGGTAACAAGGACCCCTCCCTAGGTGCCCCTTGAAGTTGAGCCAGTAAAACCTCCAAAACTTTGAAAGGACACCAAGCATTGCCTGTCTGAAAATATCTGACCACTGTACCAGCTCCCACCTGCTGCGTTTTGAATGCTCCCAACACAAGCTGAAAATGGTCCTGGTGTTTGGGAAGCTGTTTGATGGATAACGGATGGGACTGCCTGCCTGCAACAGAAAACTCACTGGGTCTCAGGAAACCATAAAACGTAGATAGCTGCTTTGAGAACCAGACTGAACTTGGCTCCAAATGGAAGATTGTCGAGCATCACCGACATGTTCCGAAACAAAGTACCTGTAATGGGAAGCCTGCTAGTCAGCACCGGTGGACTGACCTTCTGTATCCCTTTCAAAATTGCCCTGATGGGATGTGCTGAGAACAGTAGAGTTTGTACGGAAATAATAATGTCAGGAAGTGTTGCACCCCGGCCAGATAAGTTTTGATAGTAGCATGTGACAAGTGCAGCTGTAAGTGGCAAAAGGTAATGAAGGCCAGAAGGTACTCAATATTGTACCAGTCCACCTTAGCATGTGCGGCCAAGAATGACTGAAAGGCCTCCCAGGCTGTGTGGTAAGCCTTCCTGGTATTTGCCGAGAGAGAAGCCTCGATCAGACGCGTGGCACCGGACATTAACATGCTTAATCCATCCTTAGCTGGGAGTAATCTGGGCATGGGGTGGGCAGAACGTCTGCCTCTGGAACCTGCTGAAAAAATAAGGCAACATTAAAGCGTGATAAGGCGTCAGCTGCTATGTTCTCCACACATGGTATGAATGTACAGTGAATATGAAATTTCTGTTGCAGCGAGAGCCAAATTAACCTGCGAAGAAAGGACATGACTGCCAAGGAGCTGGACCTCCCTTTGTTGATAATTTCCACGGCCATTTCCAAGGCCTGATTGTCAGAATAGAACACTACAGTATGCCTGGACCACAGGTGACCCCATGCCTGAGCCACGGCTAGGATGGGGTAGATCTCGAAAAGGGAGGAAGAGCCGTAGAAGCCTGGAATTGACTTAACCTCCTCCGGCCAAGGGCCGGTGAGCCAATGGGTGTCAAAGATGGCTGCGTAACCTTTGGTGGCTGCTGCATTGGATATCACCCTACTAGAAACTTCAGAAGCTGCTGGAATGAACATGGCTACACCATTCCAGTGATTTAAGAATTCATCCCACATGCAGAGATCAGCATTGATGCTGGACAAGGAATCCATGGTCAGGGGCAGAAGCTCCAGCAATCTAGACACGAAAGACCTGCCCTGGGGAATGATCCTCATGGTGAAGTTCAACATGCCCAGTAATGACTGGAGCTCCACCCTGGAACAGACTTGGGAAACAGTGAATGCATGTGTTCTGCTCCTGATTCTATCCAGCTTCTCGGGTGGTAGACTGGCCTGCATGAGCTGGGTATCTAACTTGACCCCTAGAAAGACCAATTCCTTGGCAAGCCCCTCCACCTTCTTGTCGGAAAGAGGAACATTGAGAGCTGAAAACAGTGCAATCAACTTCTGTAGATCTGCAGGGATTTGACTGCCACTTTCAATTAACAGAAAGTCGTCTAGTTGATGGATGACCTCCTGGCAACCCTCCTTGTGCGAGAGGATCCAGCATAGTGCCTGCGCAAAAGTATCAAACAACCAAGGGCTACTTTTGGAACCAAACGTGATTGCAAATTAATACGACTCCCACCATTTGATGCCATGCCATTGCCACAAGGAAGGTTTGATAGGTAATAATTTGAAAGCATCTGCTATGTCAGCTTTGGATGGCCTGATCCACTGAGGCATATTTGAGGGAAAATTCCTCAGACGGAATCAGTGAATTGATGCTGGGTACCCTGGAGGAATGAGGCTCAGACAAGTCATATATCAACCTTAATTTATTGGAAAATTTGCCTCTTACAACACCAATCGGGCTAACTCTCCATGAATCAAAAGGGGGGGGGGCTGAAAATGGGCCAATCACAAAACCTTTGGCAACTTCCGCTTGATGTCCACGGCTTCCGAATTTGTGGTTGCCAATAGCAAGTTGCGGCACTCGAAATTAAACTGGGGAATGGCTCTGAGCCCCGTGTGAAAACCCTCTGAAAAACCCTCTATCAATAAATCAATGACTACCACTGAAGGATGACCTGCCAAATGCTCCTGTAAGGACTGCACATTTACCTGAGCTAGTCATGACCCTTTAGATTGTTTCGGAAAAAAAGCAGTCTTGGAGTGGGCCCTGAAGCAATCCAAGCAAATATTCAGTAACCTGCACAGCTTATAGTTGCAAGATCCTTGATTGAAGTTGTTGCATATTTGAGATTTACCCAAAAAATGAATGGGGCGACCCAATTTGTCCCAAGGGTCGCTGCTACCTGGGACAGAGGAATTGCTTGGACCTGACCTGCCAACGCCAGGCACAACCGCTGGCTCGACGTTGGGACACCAGTAAGTGGTGTGCGTGGAGGATTGGCAGTTTGCGCAAACGGGAGCTCTGAGCCCTGCAAAGTGTCTGCAGAATAACTCCGTGTCCACGGAGCCACAGAAAATGGTAGCATGATGCTGCAAGAAGATGGGCGCTGCTTTAGCTGAAAAAGATCGGTGGTAATCATAAAATGCAGATCCACCATATTTGTGCCCTAATTCCACCACTGCATATAGGTAAAGGTCCAATTCTTCCCTCCTGTTTGGTTGGGCCGAGCAAATGATATCCCTGAATGTGCTGAATGCTAGCACGAATTCGGGAATGGTCAACCTGCTATTGAGTCTGTGGTCCCTGGTCTTAACCACCACAAACACGTCCCCACAGGCTTAGGACCTATTGTCTGCCACGTCGTGGGCCGCAATTAAGAAGACTATTACCTGCCGCCACTGTCCCACTGTCCACTGGCTGTCGCCACTGTCCTTGGCTGCCCCGTTGCCTGTGGAGTAGGAATGGGCCGGTTCTCCAATGCCTCAACTCTGGACTCTGGACGAGGTGACTGAACGCAGAGTAACCTGCTCTGCATCGGAACCGGAGGCCGAAGGGAACAATAGTCTGAAGAGCTCTGCCTTGCAAGCCGAGGCTGGATAGGAAATGCCCCTGTGTTGAAGTTCGGCCATCAATTTCGGAACAGTCCACGTCCTGAGAGACGGCGAACCCCTATGGACCGAGCTTCTAGCCGGTGACGGAGGTGCAGATGGGAACTCTCCAATGTCTTCCGCCTGAGACATGATCTAAATAAGCAAATAGAGCATGATGAAGCTGGAACTCGTGACAGAAATGACCGACACCCGTTGGTGCAAAACCCTGCCCCACCCCCCGGGCCGTGATGCATGTGAAGTGGCATGTCCCCGGCATAGTGGGAGCAGAGCATGAGTATGTCTGGTGACCTGGATGCCACAACCCTGTGAGTGATGGTACAAATGCCCTGAATGTGAGAAAGAAGGAGAGCATCTCCCCTGACCCTAACCCTGCACCTGATGGCTCGATCCGCACCCTGTGACATGACCAGTGACAATACACAAAGTGAAAGACCCCCTAACCCACATCCAACCTATGAAGGCATGAAATGGATGGATCGTACTGACCTGATCCTGAGGGTCACCCTGAATGTCTCCTATCCCTGAGTGAAGAAATGAATAACATGCTAATCGGACAAACTAACAGAAAGGGGAAACTTCCCACCCACCTACCACCAACTTACCAGCTGCCTGGGACCCGCTGATGCACCTGAACGACTTTCTACACTTGGCTGATGACCACACTGGGGAGAAAAATAACAGGCTACCACCGGACCTGCTATAGAAATGATACAGAAAAAGAATGGCTACTGGCCTAGACAGGGCGAAGGGGCAGAAATAAAATCAGCCCCACCCTGCAAAAAACACAATTGAAATGACCTCCTGCTGCCATTCTCCGTTGCGCAGCTGGGCAAAGGGACAGCCAAGAAATTAACTCCCCAACTTTCCTGACCCCACCAGACCACTGAGACCTACCTCCCTAATGCCTAGAGGGAGAAACCTAACACACATACTGACCTGCGATGATGATGATCCAGAAGTACCTCCACGTCCTAACCAGAACACCCTACTCTTGTCTGCCTCAGAAAAAGGACAGACGTCCCTGAACTCACTGCTGCTAACATTGAGGAACAAATGAAAACACTTAAGCTGACTCCCTCCTCCGTGGCTCCGATGAGTGAGCGAAGGGACAGCCAAGAAATGTAGTACTGAAATGCTCCCCCCACCCCCCTCATGTGGAGATGAAATGAAAGAGAAATGCAACCAGGTGTGTGTGAAAACTTTCTCTGTTTTTTTTTTCGAACCTGGTACTAAACCCTCCTCCGTGGCCCCGTGGTGGGTGAAGGGACAGCTGACGACACTTGAAATGAGATTTATTAAGCATGCATATAAGTAATGTGTAATGAACTATATGTAGAATATGTTTGTTTTTTTGTTTTTTTCTGAAGGTACTGCTGCAACCGGAACTGTCCGCTCCTCCGTGACCCCGAAGTGGGCGGAGAGACAATTGTCAATTCATGGAAAAAAAGATTATGCCATATGAGTAAACATACATACATACATGTACACAACATGTGAACATACCTGCATATGGATACAACATGTAAACATACCTGCATGCGTGCATGTAAACCTTTTTTTTTTTTTTTATTACCAGGAAACTGTCCCCTCTCCTCCGTGGCCCAGAGGGACTGTTGACAGCACCTTGTAGATGCCTGCGGCTGGTGGCTGACAGGTACACCGCCTAGATAATGGCAACCGAGCTTGCCCTCCCACCTCATGAATGTAAGGCAAAACGGGGGGACCTCAGTGACGGACAAAGTGGATGAATGGAAAATAACTGTGAATGCACATGTGTGTTATTTTTTTTTTTCATATGAATTGCAGGAGAACATGCATCTAAACCTCCCCTCACTGACTGCCCATCGCATGTCAGCGAGGAGAGCCGTAGCCCCCACGGTGGATGTGTATACCCCCCTCCCTCCTGCCCTTGGCACAGGGGCAGTGACCATCGCCACCTGACCCGTAGCCAGGGTAGAACTGCCAACCTACTGAGCGGCGTCTGTGAGCGAGCAGCATGCGTTCCCAGTGACTGGCCCTGAGCGGAGCATGGTGGTGAGCTGCCTGCTGAGTCAGGGCCTTACGCTCCTATGACGGCCAAAGCTCTGTGTTAGGCTGATGCTGCATGACTGGTTGAGCTCCATGACAGGCCGAGCTACGTGCCAGACCGAGCTCAGTGAGGCTGATGCTCCAAGACCGTGGGCCCCCCAACAGAGAAAGCCGCAAGGAAGGCTGAATGCACCAGGCACTCGACCTGACTTACTCTGCGCCATCACCCTGTCCCTTTAGCCACCTCAGAATGATCAGATGGGCTGCCTGCGTGCCTCTGCCTGTGCTTGAGTTCCGTATGGCAGCATGACCTAACGCCACTGTCCGTAACAATGCCGATCACCTGGTGCCTAGCTGGTGTGCTCCTGACATGTCTCGGCAAGCATGAAATGGAATAACCCTGAAAAAGGTGAACTGGCCGGTGCCCCCAGCCTGACTTACCCAATGCTGCCAAAATGATCCCCAGTGCCCGTACAGCAACCCAGAGCTAGCCTCGTGGCCTGACGTGCCGCCGATTTGGAACCGGAAGTGACGATACCTGTGACCTCGCTTGAAAACACCAGAAATGACGCTGTGCAGCTGATAGGGGGAGGCTGGCTTAAGTATAGCCAGACTCCTCCTACAAACTCAGGCTGACCTTTTATCAACATTAAACCTCATTTGCCACAGGCGCCCAATTAGACAGTGCATTGAGGTTTGCTTGTAAGTTGGAGACATCCTGCAAGGACGTTATTCCACTGCATAACTTGGTGTCATCTGCAAACACTGAAATGGTACTTTTAATCCCAGACCCTGTATCATTTATAAATATATTGAAAAGTAAGGGTCCCAACACTGAACCTTGGGGTACACCACTGATAACCTTAGACCATTCAGAGTAAGAATCATTAACCACTACTCTCTTAGCCAGTTTTCTATCCATTTACAAACGGATCTTTCCAAGCCTGTGGACTTTACCTTACACATTAGCAGCCCCACTCCAATGTATCTAGGGGTGAAAGATCACCCGGGGGACCCAGAAAGACTGTTCCAGGGTTCAAGGGGGTGGGGAAATTTGATAAGACTGGCCAAAGAAGCAAGGGAGGTCTTGGGGACCCTGGAAAGGACTGGGTGTAGAGCACATACAGTGCTACCAATGCCATGCATTGGGCCATATTGCTGCCACGTGTCTCCCTAAATGATGAACCCATTCAATGTGATTATACTTATGTGAATAGACGCCTTTCTCTTTTTGCACAGGTTGCATATTCAGCATCATGTTCAAATCGCATGGAGAGGCAAATGCTTGTGATTTTTGTTGATGGAAAGCCAGTCACTGCCCTGCTTGACTCTGGTAATGTAGTAATGTTGGTGAAAAGCAATTGTGTAAATCCTGTAAGGTTACACCCTAGCACTGTCATTGTCATTTGCATCCATGGGGACACTCGTGATTACCAGATGGTGGTGGTTGAGATTGACACCCCTTGAGGCAGTGTGACTCATTCAGTGGGAATGGCACCTTCACTGCTATATGATGCCCTAATGGGCAGGAATTTTCCCCATTTTTGGAGGTTATGGGAAGGCACAGGGAGTCTGGAGGAGAGAGCACCCCCTGCTGCAGAAGCACGGGAGCTCTCATCCGACCCTTTTTGCCAAATGGAAGGGGAAACTGGTGGCATGACCGAGGAAGGAGGAGACCCTCTTCATTTTCCTGTACTGGCTGGGGAGCTGGAGGAGCTGGAAGATAGCTCCCAGCTGGACTCTAATGACCCAGACTATGTCTCTGACCCTGACCATGAGAGTGAACCGAATGTAGTACCTGACTTAGAGGTCCAGAGAGAGGACTTCTGTACAGAGCAACTACGGAATGTCACTCTCCTTAGAGCCAGAGAAAACAAGAAGGTGATGGATGGAGAACCTGTGGACCCTAATTGGGGGTGTCTTTTCCCTACATGGCTCTTAAAAATAATTTGTTGTATCAGATGGTGAAATGTGGAGAGGATGAGGTGGAACAACTAGTGGCTCCCAAACCCTTTAGCAGGATGGTGCTAGATCTAGCCCATGGACATGTGATGGGGGGGCATCTGGGTATGGATAAGACCAGGGAGAGAATAATCCAGAGATTCTGGTTGCATGCAAATGTCAGCGAGTATTGTAAATCATGCCCTGAGTCTCAGATGATGGCCCCATCACCCCATTTTCATAGTCCCCTTGTCCCACTTCCCATAATTGAAGTGACATTTGAGCGAATTGGCATGAATCTCATGGGACCAGTAGTAAAATCTGCCCGGGGACACCAGCACATCCTGGTGATCCTGGACTATGCGACCCGCTATCCTGAAGCCGTACCCTTGTGGCACTCCTCTGCTAAGACTATCGCCAAGGAGCTGGTCCAAGTGTATCGTTGGGTGGGGATCCCTAGAGAGTTGTCAATGGATCAGGGCACCCCCGTTTATGTCCCGTGTAACCAAGAAATTGTGCAGGTTGTATAAAATCTCCCATCTCCATTCCTCGGTCTACCACCCCCAAACGGATGGACTTGTGGAGAGGTTTAATAAAATGTTCAAAAGCATTTTGAAAAAGGTCATGGAAAAAAAATGGGAGAGATTAGGATATGTTGCTGCCGTATCTCATGTTTGCCATACAAGAGGTTCCGCAGGCATCTACGGGGTATTCCCCTTTGAACTCTTGTATGGTAGACATTCCAGGGGTCTGCTAGATGCTGCAAAAGATACATGGGAAGAAGAGGCCACCCCATATAGGAGCGTCATTGAGCATATTTCCTTGATGCAGGATCGAATCGCAACAGTCCTGAAGCTAGTGCGAGAGCATATGAAGCAAGCTCAGGAAGCTCAAAGAAGGGTTTATAATTGGGGTGCCAAAACCCAAACTTTCAACCATGGCGACAGAGTACTGGTACTAGTCCCCATGGTTGAAAGTAAATTCCTAGCAAAGTGACAGGGTCCCTTTGAGATTAGAGGAAAAGTAGGGGAAGTGAGCTACAAAGTTTACCAGCCAGGGAAAAGGAAACCCTGGAAAGCCAAAGAGACATACAGTATCTCACAAAAGTGAGTACACCCCTCACATTTTTTAAAATATTTTATTATATCATTTCATGTGACAACACTAAAGATATTACACTTTGCTACAATGTAAAGTAGTGAGTGTACAGATTGTATAACAGTGTAAATTTGCTGTCCCTTCAAAATAACTCAACAAACAGCCATTCATTTCTAAACCATTGCTAACAAAAGTGAGTACACCCCTAAGTGAAAATGTGCAAATTGGACCCAATTAGCCATTTTCCTTCCGCGGTGTCATGTGACTTGTTTGTGTTACAAGGTCTCAGGTGTGAATGGGGAGCAGGTGTGTTAAATTTGGTGTTATCACTCTTACTCTCTCATACTGGTCACCGGAAGTTCAACATGGCACCTTATGGCAAAGTACTCTCTGAGGATCCGAAAAAATAATTGTTGCTCTACATAAAGATGGCCTAGGCTATAAGAAGATTGCCAAAACCCTGAAACTGAGCTGCAGCATGGTGGCCAAGATCATACAGCAGTTTAACAGAACAGGGCTCGCCATGGTCAACCAGAGAAATTTAATGCATGTGCTCAGCATCATATCCAGAGGTTGTCTTTGGGAAATAGACATATGTGTGCTGCTAGCATTGCTGCAGAGGTTGAAGGGACGGGGGGTCAGCCTGTCAGTGCTCACCCCATACACACACTGCATCAAATTGATCTGCATGGCTGTCATCCCAGAAGCAAACCTCTTCTAAATATGATGCACAAAAAAGCCTGCAAACAGTTTGCTGAAGACAAGCAGACTAAAGACACGGATTACTGGAACCATGTTCTGTGGTCTGATGAGACCAAGATTAGTTCAGATGGTGTCAAGTATGCATGGCGGCAACCAGGTGAGGAGTACAAAGACAAGTGTGTCTTGCCTACAGTCAATCATGGTGGTGGGAGTGTCATGGTCTGGGGCTGCATGAGTGCTGCCGGCACTGGGGAGCTACAGTTCATTGAGGGAACCATGAATGCCAACATGTACAGTGGCATACTGAAGCAGAGCATGATCCCCTCCCTTTGGAAACTGGGCCACAGGCAGTATTCCAACATGATAACAAACCCAAACACACCTCCAAGACGACCACTGCCTTGCTAAAGAAGCTGAGGGTAAAGGTGATGGACTGGCAAGCAGGTCTCCAGACCTAAACCCTATTGAGTATCTGTGGGGCATCCTCAAATGGAAGGTGGAGGAGTGCAAGGTCTCTAACATCCACCAGCTCCGTGATGTCATCATGGAGGAGTGGAAGAAGACTCCAGTGGCAACCTGTGAAGCTCTGGTGTACTCCATGCCCAAAGGGGTAAGGCAGTGCTGGAAAATAATGGTGGTCACACAAAATATTGACACTTTGGGCCCAATTTGGACATTTTCATTTAGGGGTGTACTCACTTTTGTTGCCAGCGGCTTAGACATTAATGGCTGTGTGTTGAGTTATTTTGAGGGAACCGCAAATTTACACTGTTGTACAAGCTGTACACTCACTACTTTGCATTGTAGCAAAGTGTCATTTCTTCAGTGTTGTCACATGAAAATATATAATAGAATATATACAAAAATGTGAGGGGTGTAATCACTTGTGAGATACTGTAAGTGGCAGTGCGCACCCCTCAAGAGGACAGGCTATCCATGACCCCGGATGTCCCCATAACTGAGTCCTTGTCACTAATGCAACAAAATTACATTAAGGAGTCTATCAGTGAAAATAGAAATTTTTTCTCTCCTCTACCCGGACTGACCACCGTACTACAACATGACATAATCACAGAACCAGTGGTCCACGCAAATGTAAAACCCTACCGAACACCTGAGGTTAGACAGGAGGGGGTGGTGAAGGAAATAAAAACCATGTTGGAGTTAGACGTGATAGAGGAGTCTCACAGCACCTGGTTGAGCCCTATAGTGCTGGTCCCAAAGCCTGATGGCATTATCAGGTTCTGTAACGATTTCAGGAAGCTGAATAACGTGTCTAAATTTGACACATACCCGATGCCGCGGTTTAATGAACTTGTGGACAGGTTGGGAGGTGCCCTGTACATAACAACCCTAGACCTAACTAAGGGCTACTGGCAGATCCCCTTAACGGAGTCAGCAAAAGAAAAAACAGCCCTTTCTACCAATAGAGGGTCCTTCCAGTACAAGCAAATTCTGTTTGGTCTGCATGGGGCCCCTGCATCCTTCCAGAGAATGATGGACAAAACCTTAAGGCTACATCGCCCCTATGCAGCCACCTATTTGGATGATGTGGTCATCCACAGTCCAGATTGGGAATCGCATCTGTTCCCAGTACAAGCAGTCATAGATTCTCTGAGGGTAGCAGGTTTAACAGCCAACCCGAAAAAGTGTGCCATAGGCCTGGAGGAGGCCAAATACCTTGGGTATGTTATTGGTCAGGGACTGATCAAGCCCCAGACCAATAAGATTGAGGCAATCCAAAAATGGCCGCAACCGATGAGTAAAAAACAGGTTTGTGCCTTCCTGGGGATTACAGGGTATTACAGGATGGTTCATACCCGACTTTGCCACCATTGCTGTCCCTCTGACCGATCTGACAAAGGGTAGAGGGTCGGGCATGGTTAAAGCGATGTTCCACCCAGTTAAAAGTCAGCAGCTACAAAAAGTGTAGCTGCTGACTTTTAACAATCAGACAGTGATGCGGTCACCTGAGGGCTTGATTTCTGCCCCTCGCCTTGGCGGCACCGGCATCACAAGTGTAGGCACCCGGCTTTGGCTTCAAAGCCGGGCACACACTGTGCATGCATGATTAGCGCTGCGCCTTGTGAATGGCCGTTGTATCTTCTGGGACCTGTGACGTGTCCCAGAAGATCGCAGAGAGGGAGGGGGGGTAAGTGAACTTCCTTCCGGAGCCACGGCTTTAGGAGAGGAAGCGGACCTGGTACCCTGTAAAAACAGGGTCCCCAGTCCCCCCCCAAAAAAATGACATGCCAGTTGTGGCATATCGGGAGTCACCTTCCCTTAAAGCGGAAGCTCCATTTTTGGGTGGAACTCTGCTTTAAGTGGAATCCCGAAGCCAAAAAGGCATTCCAGAAGTTGAAACAGGTCCGTTGTGCATGCTCATGACCCCGGACTTCACAAAGGAGTTTGTTGTACAGATGGACGCCTGAGGTGGGACTAGGCGCTGTTCTGTCCCAGATCAGAGATGGTTGTCTACTTAAGCAGGAAGCTTAACATGCATGAGAGGAACTATGTCATTGTGGAGAAGGAGTGCCTGACTATCAAGTGGGCCTTAGAAGTACTACCTTTTAGGTAGGTTGTTTAGGCTAGTCACCGACCATGCCCCCTGAACTGGATGTGTGACAACAGGGAAAAAAATAGTCGGGTGACTAGTTGGTTCCTGGCCCTACAGCCATTTAAGTTCACAGTGGAAAACCGGCGGGAAGACTCCAGAACAATGTGGATGCCCTCTCCTGGGTCCACTGTATAGTTGGGACTATTTGACAATATGTGAGGTGAAGTGGTAGGCGGAAGCTACACGCCTTGTATGCGTTCACGTGGACTGGATTAAGCGGAGTCCGGTCCGGATTTTACCAGCCACCATGGCAGGGCTGGTTGCGGTCTGGAGTTTATAAAGAAAAATTGCAGCGCCTTAAGAGTGTAAAAATGTTCATAAAATGTTGATGGAACCAATACACATAAATTGCTCTGTATATTAAAATACTATAGTCCCAACGGAGGAGACAAAGAGCTGAGTCCCAATCTTCCTATGTCCTTATATCCTAGTAAGTCAGGGTAATCTTACCAACATCAGGGTAATCAAAATGACCGGGGGTATTCTGATAAATCCAATATATAAAAGGATGTATGCTTACCAGAATCCCTTAGGTCGTGCGCAGATGTCAAAATGAGCCGATAGGTAGGTGCTCTGATGTCATCCGGGGTCCTGGTGGAGAACTATATTCCTGTATCCTTCTAACCCTGAGTCGAGAAACAGAGGAGGCAACCCTGATATCATAAAATTATATGTCTCGTTAAATACACATAACCAAGGTAGTTGTAAAATACTTGTAAAAATGTGAGAATTCCGCGACGTTAAAAAGAAATATTTGAGGTCTGGCGTTGGTCGGGACGGTACCACCGACCATTTTAGGC
>BLSH010377369.1:153936-166862 GCA_018402905.1 Glandirana rugosa | reverse complement strand
GACCCCGGATGACATCAGAGCACCTACCTATCGGCTCATTTTGACATCTGCGCACGACCTAAGGGATTCTGGTAAGCATACATCCTTTTATATATTGGATTTATCAGAATACCCCCGGTCATTTTGATTACCCTGATGTTGGTAAGATTACCCTGACTTACTAGGATATAAGGACATAGGAAGATTGGGACTCAGCTCTTTGTCTCCTCCGTTGGGACTATAGTATTTTAATATACAGAGCAATTTATGTGTATTGGTTCCATCAACATTTTATGAACATTTTTACACTCTTAAGGCGCTGCAATTTTTCTTTATATTTATTGAGACAATTGGATTAGTTGTTGTTTGCGAGCAGCCTATGTTACATTTAATTTTAATATCTAGACCTTTTTAGTTATTTGTGAGCGCGGACTTTTACCTTGCGGTCTGGAGTTTGTGGTCCACTGGAGTCCACCAGCAGGGGGACTTAAATAATCAGGAAGAGATCCTACTTGAGCTCTGACCTGGAACTCAGAGAGAGGGATCTGATGGAGCTGTGTCTGTTTGGAATTTAAAAGACAAGGTTTGAATTGTGGCTTATGTGGGTGTCGGGGCCTGCCCCACACCATATAGTGAGGAAACTATAATGTTTAGTTTAGCACCAGACGACAATGATTTATTTTCTGTTTTTTTTTGTTTTTTAATATGTAAATCTTTATCAATAAACCTGGCAAGCCTCCAGATTTTTAAGAAAATTGCCTGCACGTTGACTATTTTCCTCCAGAAAGTTGTTCCCCATGAGCTAATCTCTCACAATCTCTCACAATATATATATAAGAAGGGCACTATGGTGGCCTGAATTTATGGGTGGACCCCGGGGGGGGGGGCGGTATTTAAGCAGACCACTCACCCATGATCTTTGTCAGTTCCAGTGCGCAATTCATTACGTTACCAGGCCAACTCTTCCCAGCTCACTTCGTGTTTGTGAGTCTGTTGTTCCCAAATTCAGTGTGTTGTGGTTGCTTTATTCATGATTTTGTCAATCGACTCTTGCTCACTGTTGCAGGTAGGATTCGTAACCATGTTTCGTATCATGTTCAAGTCATTCCTGTTCATTGTGTCCGCCATTTCGTATGTTTGGTTCCCGCAGCTGAATGTACAAATCGTTTGTAAGTCTCCAAAGCGCAGTCGCTATCCCACCAACATACCAACCCCAGAGTTATTTCTCAAATCACGTACGGCTATATAAATGGCACTTATGTCACCCTTACTACAGGTTTCCGGATGACAGAGTTTTGATCCCAACAAGGACCTCGCTACTATGGCATCAGTCAGTTGTGTAGTTCACGGGTTCCTCTGTCTCATTATCCTGCAGCACCCTTTCACTAAACATTCACTTCACATACACGATTTGGGATGCTCATTGGGCGTTAGTTACTGTTACATGTGTCTCTGTATTACACTCTGTTTTCGAAGGGCAACCCTTCACCTACACAGACAAGGTCGCTAAATGTTGAGCTTGCTGACAGTTCAAGCGTTGGTAGACCGAGCATATGGCACAAACTACAGACCGCAACATTCCTATGTAGGCTGTACCAGACTTTAGCTGCTTGCCCCAGTACGCCCTGGGGTTCTAGTCCTCAGGTTTGTGCTCAGCACAGACAGGCACCCGAGCTATCAGTTGCCTGGCCAGTCACCTGCTGGCTCACCTCGGTTGCCATGCATTCTTTTGAGTTTTCTAAATTTCCACTCAATAGGGTTCTACACAATAGAACACAGTCAGCTCTATATGCGCCTGCCATTTCTTTTCCTTCTTGTCTGAGTTTTTGGTATCCCACTCCACTCACTATCCAATTGCTACTCCTCCTCTTAACATCAGCTCTGTCACCACAGGTAGTCACGAATGCCACAGCCTCCACAGGCTTTGCTGCAATTTTTGGACATCACGGGTTCGCTGGACCTTGGTCTCTAGAAATTCTCCTAATTCCCGGTTTCTCTCAGTCATCATCACTGTTTTAGCTGTATCCCATCATGGCAGCGGCCCAGGTCTGGGGCCACTCATGGACAGGACAAATGGTGGTCTTCACTACAGACAATCAGGCTACAGCTGACAGCTACAAGGGTAGGTCCAAATCACTCCCCATAATGTCCTTCCTACGCAGGCTGGTGCAGTTTCACTGCATCACCAATTTAAAGTTGTAAACCCTCCATCTACACTTTACTGCCCTGTAATCAGCACTTTTTACTCTCCTCATCAGTGCTCGTCTGATGTTACTCACAGTTGTAGTTTCCTCAATATCGCCTCTGAAAAGAATAATGAGGTCACAGTGCCTGCGCAGTTATCACATTAAGAAATGGAACATAATGTGTGCCATTTCTGTGAGTGTAGCATGCCGGGATCACTTCCTTTCCATCGCAATGGCACAGCACACAGTCATCGCGAGAGTGTGCTTGTGCCGTTCACATATGCTTCCTGGTTCTCTCCCCCTGCTCAACGTCACACAGGGGGAGTGAAGAAGAGGGGGAGTGGGCGTGAACAAGTCTATGCAGCTTATCTTGGTTGCCGTAGTAACAGAGATCGAGGCTTGTTTTAACGTGATTGCGCATGCGTGGGATTTAGGCTGGATTTAGGCTGTTTAGGCTGGAAGAAGAGAAATTTTAGATAAACAAATTAAGGTATTTATAAGGCAAAATAATTAGCAATTTCACGCTGGATTTATGCAGCGTACTATGGTAACTGATTTAAAAAAAAAAAAAAAAAAAACGAAAAAAAAAAGCTGACTTTACTTCCTCTTTAACATTCACTGTAAGCATATTCCAGGCAAGTAGACATGTGCGTTTCATTTCGGACCAATTTTCATTTTTACAAATGAATTTCCACATTACAATAGTATCGGATTTAACCACTTGACCACTGGGTACTTAAACCCACCAATTTTCAGCTTTCAGTGCTCTAACAATTTGAATGACAATTACTCAGTCATGCAACACTGTACCCATATCAAATTTGCGCCCTTTTTTTCACACAAATAGAGCTTTCTTTTAGTGGTATTTAATCACCGCTGGGTTTTTTATTTTTTGCGCTGTAATTAAAAATTCATTTTTCTTTGTTTCTGTTATAAAATTTAGCAAATTAGTAATTTTTCTTCATAAATTTTGGCCAAAATTTATACTGCTACATATCTTTGGTAAAAAAAAAACAAATTAGTGTATATTATTTGGTCTTTGTGAAGGTTATTAAGTCTACAAGATATGGTGCCAATCACTGAATATTGATCACACCTGATGTACTGACAGCCTATCTCATTTCTTGAGACCCTAACAAGCCAGGAAAGTACAAATACCCCCCAAATGACCCCTTTTTGGAAAGTAGACATTCCAAGGTATTTAGTAAGAGGCACGGTGAATTTTTTGAAGCTGTAATTTTTCCCACAATTCTTTGCAAAATGAAGACTTTTTTTTCTTTTTTTTTCACAAAATTGTCATATGTTAACAGGTTATTTCTCACACCCAGCATATGCATACCACAAATTATACCACTAAACACATTCTACTACTCCTCCTGAGTATGGCGATACCACATGTGTGAGACTTTTACACAGCCTGGCCACATAAAGAGGCTCAACATGCAGGGAGAATCATCAGGCGTTCTAGGAGCATAAATTACACATATCATTTCTTGATTACCTCTTGCATTTTGAAGGTCCTGGAGCACCAAGACAATTGAAACGCCCAAAAAATGACCCTATTTTGGAAAGCAAACACCCCAACATATATTCAAGGAGGCATAATGAGTCTTTTGAACATATCATTTTTTCTACACGTTTTTGGAAAATGTGGAAAGAAAATGAAAATGCATTTTTTTACACAAAGTGGTCAATTTATACAATATTTCTAACACACAGCATGTACCTAGCAAAAATTACACCCCACAAAATATTCTGCTACTCCTCCCAAGTATGGCGATACCACATGTGTGACACTTTTACACAGTCTGGCTACATACAGAGGTCCAACATGCAGGGAGCACTATCAGGTGTTCTAGGGGCATACATTTCAAATCAGAAACACACAGCATGTACCTAGCAAAAATTACACCCCACAAAATATTCTGCTACTCCTCCCAAGTATGGCGATACCACATGTGTGACACTTTTACACAGTCTGGCCACATACAGAGGCCCAACATGCAGGGAGCACTGTCAGGTGTTCTAGGGGCATACATTTCAAATCTAACTTGACTATCTTTTACACTATTGTGAGGCACTGTGGTGGCATGAATAGGCACTGTAGTGGCACGGATGGGCAGTGTAGTGGCACGGATGGGCACTGTAATGGCATGGATGGGCACTGTAGTGGCATGGATGGGCACTGTAGTGGCTTGGGTGGACACTGTAGGGGCATGGATGGGCACTGTAGGGGCATGGATGGGCAGTGTAGTGGCACGGATGGGCACTGAAGTGGCATGGATGTGTCACGGATTAGAACTGATGTGGTATGGGTGAACATGAATGAGGCGCAAATGAGCCATGGATGGGAATGGATGAGCATGGATGGGGATGACTGAGAATGGATGGGGGTGACTGAGCATGGATGGGGATGGATGAGCACGGATGGGGATGGATGAGCATGGATGGGGATGGATGAGCATGGATGGGTTGGTGAGCACAGCTGGGTGGGTGAGCATGGATGGATGGATGGGTGAGCATGGCTGGGTGGGTGAACATGGATGGATGGCTGGGTGAGCATGGATGGATGGATGGGTGAGCATGGATGGATGGCTGGGTGAGCACGGCTGGGTGGGTGAGCATGGATGGTTGGATGGGTGAGCATGGATGGGGTGAGGATGGCTGCTTGGGTAAGCATTGATTGGGTGAGGATGGCTGGGTGGGTGAACATGGATGGGTGAGGATGGCTGGGTGGGTGGTGGGGATGCAGCCTATCACTTAGTAGCGCTGTGGGCACTACACATCGCCCACAGCACTGCAGCATGTCCTCTCTCTCCCCCCTCTCCTCTCACAATGCACCGATCGGTGTGGCGAGAGGAGAGAAAAGCCGGCACTTCTGTTCACTGCGATCCGTGATGCGCCGGGTCACGGATGTTACCGTGTGTGCGCCCCAGGGGGCGCACGGGAAGCGCATTCATAGGAGGACGTCATAGTATGTCCTCCCAGAATTAAGCAACCGTCTTTTGTCTATAGGACAATTGTTAACTGTTTATTGGTTAAACAAATCTGAAATAACTAAAGAAAAAAAATTCAGACAAAATTCAAATTCAAATCCTTTTCGAATCGTTTTTGAATACTTTTCGAATTTGAATATTTTCAAATTCGAATACAAAAAGTTTTCAAATTCAAATAGTTTTCAAATTCGAATTCGAAAAGTCCTTACATTTAAGCCGTTTTCCAATTTCCAAAGAGAACAAAATGGAATAGAAAACAAAGGAATAGACCAGAAAACAAACTATAGACTAGAAAAGAATATAACAGAAAACAAAAGAATAGAATACAGAGTAAAACAGCTCTTTTCCACTCCACCACATTATATTCTTTCATTTTCTGTTATATTCCCCTCTATGGAATTCTATCTTTTTCCATTCTATTCCTCCACTTTCCACTCCACTCCATTCTCCTTGAAAATTGGAAAACTTTTCGAATTCAAAAACTATTAAAAATTGATTCGAAAACGTTTCAAATCGATTCAAAAACTTTTCAAATCGATTCAAAAACAAAGAAATGAAACAAATTCCGAAAATATATTAAATGAATGAAACTAACTAAACAAATTTATGTAAATAACGAATCGAAACGAAACAAAACTAAACAATTTTTTTCGCTCTGCACATGTCTATAGGCAAGTGCAATGGCACAGCAGATGCATTGTCTTGTTTCAATTTCATCCCATTCTTCCAGCAGGAACCTGGAGCTGACCCAACAACTACTCCTATCCCACCTTGGTCACAGCTAATGATGGATTGAAGCCACACCTTGCCAACGCAACCCAGCTCATTAACCACGCATTGTCCCGCAACACACTGAAGGGCTATCGCACTGCTTGGAACACCTATTGCAGGTTTCTAGTCTCATGCCCAGAGACAGGTGACATTAGGCACATCCTAGCCTTCGTATCGTATTGCCACACACAGCTGGCTCTTTCTCATAACACTATTAGGCCAGCCAGCATCCAGCATTTCCTGTCCTTACAGGACCCCAAAAAGGGGTGGCCCATACAGTGAGATCCCTCCTAAGTGGCATCCAGAAACATCAGCCCGTAGCCAACTGCTCCAAAACTCAATAATCCGGACCTGGGGTTGACATCAAGCTCTTCCAGACTAACAACACCTGGTGCCCAGTAACGGGACTTGACCAGCTACTGTCTCACCTACCTGGCCATTCAGACTCTATCCCGTTGTTGCCTTTTCTGACCAGCCCCCTGAGTGGCAACCAATTTATCAGGCACGTTAGGATCCTACTGGTCAACTTGAATCTCGATACTCCGGACATTTCTTCCAGATCGGAGCAGCCTCAGCTTCATAGATACATTCCAAATCCTCGCATGGAAATGGCACATGACTTTACCAAGCTTGCTCAATGATGACTGAATCAATAAAGAATTAATTCTGGGTATTTTTCCCACCTTTTCTTGGCATGCCGAGCAGAAGACCAAGGCACACCTCAGGTCTATGTTATGTTGTAAGTCTTGTCGTGGGTTTATGTGATTCATATTTTTCTCAGTCATAGGGCCACAACAATAAATAAGAAGGCCAGTATGGTGGCCTGAATTTATGGGAGGAGCCATAGGGGTATTTAGGCAGACCATTCGCCCATGCTCTTTGTCGTTCCAGTGTGCGATACCCTCCCTCCCATTCTCTTTTTCAGGGCACTTCTCAGCACATTCCTCTCCACAATCCTCCATTACTTATCTTGGGTATGCCCCCTTTTCTTGGCATACCGACCAGACGACTAAGGCATACTTCAGGTCTATGTTATGTTGTAAGTCTTGTCGCGTGTTTATGTGATCCATATTTGTCTTGGTCATAGGGCCACGGCCATAAATATATATATATATATATATATATATATATATATATACATAGTGGGGGGTTAGCTCAAGGGGGGATTACCTTCCCTGGGAAAAAAGGCAGTGCAAAGGGGCAGGTTTTCGTAAAAGCTGTTTTGTAGCCAGTTTTATTTTAAAAGGTTGCATGAAAATAAAACAAACAAAACAGAAAACAAATCCTAGTCATCCAGACTCTTACTACACATCTTCAGTTTCCCTAACTGAGCGGGCTTTTCCCAGTCACCCACAAAACAAAAACAATGCAAACTTTTTGTTTCAGTCATGCAGTTGGGGTTTGCATGGTTACGTCACTTCCTGAGCACCTCTTTTTGCGTTCCAGCCCTTGTCCTTGGCCAGGAAGTGGCTTCAGTGTGCGCGCCGGGAACCATTCGAGGAGGGGCTCTTCCCTTTTCCTCACCAGGGAAAGTAGTCCCGGATCCTATATGGATCCGGTCCGTTCCCTACCATACCCCCTCTCGCTCCAACCCACACAGGTTGGCTATAAAAGTGACCCTTAGTGCAATGGCCGGCTGGCTTCCCACTGACACGGTTGTTGTTCCAGCTGTCCACCACACTATAGACTACAACTTACCCGGTATATACTTGTGCATTACCATCATGCCATTAGATACTCTCCTCAATTCCAGGCCTCACTATATGGTAAGCAACCATCCATTGGCTCCAGTTACTCACCTATATCCCTTTCTCTTTTTTATCACACCTTTTAGGCCCCCCTTTGGGATTAGGGGCTTATAGTCCGGCCTGGAGTAGAATCATCTTTTGTCTCCCTTCTGGGCTGTAAGTGTACTTCTCTCTTTTGGCATTGTTTGAACCCCCTTGTACGTCTGTACATCTGCTATACACCCACTTCTTTTTATTCATATATTCTTATAGGGGAAAAAATTTGTTAGGATTCTCCTCCTCAATTCTTTGGTTCTCATGAGGGGACCATCCCTGACCTAGCTTGTTTGACCTGGCACTTCTTGTACCCCACCTCAAACCGGAGGTATTGGCTGAGCATCAATTGTAGCATTTTTTACCCTTGTGTTTCTATTGTACCCAAACAGGCCAACACACCATCGGGGGCACAAAACACACCACCCTAGACTCCTCCAATTCCATGTCTGCACCATTCAACATAGTTAACCTTTCATCACACACACTCACTGTGGAGGAACACCAAGTCTTATCTAAGGGACTCACATTTTGTCCCACTAGTTCGTTGGACAAATATGAGGTCCTTAAAGACTTACATTTATTCACACAAACAATTCTACTGCAGGGACAGTTCTCTAAAGAAAAATCGGGAGAGGGACATCCTTATACATTTAGTGAAAGACAGGCTCTACACAATTTAAACTCCTTATTGGAAGAGAATGAACCCCTAGACCTGATTGATCATATTGATATTGAACATCTACCCCTTAAACATAAACACTCTATGTTAAAGAAACTTCTAAACTATATCTCGCCCCCAGTTCCAAACAGGGGGTAGCTATGTTCCTGAAATTATTCAGTCAGGACATCAAAGAGTTACAAGTCACATCCTCATCCCCAGATAACCTAACACCTAGCCTCAAAGTCGCCTTGCAATCCCTGGCCAACGACAAATCTATTACCATCAAGCCCTCCGAAAAGGGGGTAAACATTGTTCTCATGGACAATTGTGACTATGTCGCCATGTGCATGAGAATATTAGACAATCATGACTTGTATCGTTGCATTGAACCCTCTGTTATTTCCAAATTTGACCAGGAATTCTACAACTTTGGTCGATGAAGCTCACTACAAGAACATAATTCCCAGGCCCATCTGGGAATTTATTAGAACTAAGCACCCCAAAACTGCTACTTTTTATTCTTTACCAAAAATTCACAAAAATCGAATACAACACACGGGTCACCCTATTATGTCGGGCAGGGGATCCATCACGGAAAATGCAAGCAGGTTGATTGATGAACATCTTAGACCCTTTGTAATGGGCTTACTGTCCTACATACAGGAAGGTCCATCTGCTCAGGGTGCTGGAAGGCGTCCACATCTCCGTTGACACCATCTTGGTTGCCGTGGACGTGGAGGTCCTCTATAGTTCTATACCGCACCATTTGGGCCTGGCTGTTATCAGACGGATCCTGTCCCAAATGAATGAGACTGAGCTACCTTTCAATGATTTTATTTTAGCCTTATTTGATTTTATACTCAATCATAACATCTTTTCCTTTGATGGCTCCCACTACCTCCAGGTGCAGGACGTAGCGTTGGGGACCTCGTGTGCCCCGTCCTACACCAATCTGTACCTGTGGGAGTAGGAGCGGTCTATCTTGACAGATGAAAACCTGACCATGTTTGCGGACCATGTGCTAGCATGGTACCGCTATTTAGATGTCGTGCTGCTACTATGGGACGGGGCCGTAGAGTCTCTCCAGCAATTCTTCAAATCACTCAATATCAATTCATTCAATTTTACTTTCACAATGACTTACCATCTTACTGAAATCACCTTCCTTGATGTAAGGATACAGAAGGACCCAGCAGGTGCCTTGTCGTGTGCCTTTTATTGCAAACCGACTGCCGGGAATAATATCCTGCATGCATCTAGTGCTCATTCCAAACCCCTCATTGAATCAATCCCCTATAGCCAGTACCCGAGGATTAGGCACAATTGTACCAAAAATGACACCTTTCTCCAAGAAGCTGGTGCATTGAGGTCACGTCTCCTTCTTAGGGGCAATAGTCACAAATGTTTAAAAAGAGCTTTCAATAGAGTAGTAAAAAAAAAAACCCGACATGATCTTCTATACAGATCTAAAAGCAAGGAGGACGACTTACCTGTGAGTAGAATTATCACCAGATATAATAACCAACACTACCAGGTTAGACACATCCACAAAAAAACACTGGCACTTACTGACCATAGACCCCATAGTAGGCCCCTTTGTGCCACCCAATGCTCTAATAACTTACCGTAGATCTACGTCAGTCGGGGACAAGTTGGTACACAGTGAACACTCCACCCAAGTCAGTGGTGACCCCTGTACACATTGGGGTACCTTTACGTGTGGGGTGTGTTCACAGAGCCGCTATATAGACACTAGAAAGCAGGTCACCTTACCTAACCAACACCCTTATAGACCTAAACACTTTGTTAACTGTCTGACTATGGGTATAGTTTACCTACCTCTGTGCAGATGTGGCTGCTTCTACATTGGCAAGACTCTACAACAGTTCCACTGGCGTATTGGCCGCCACATCCTCAACATGAACAAAAAGGATCCCGATACCCCCCTTGGACTCCGTGTAGCATTGGCACATTAGGGTTCCATGCCAAGAGTCATGTTTTTGGCCCTGGACCGGGTACATCCTAGCCCATGGGGTGGAGACTTTGATAAGACTCTGCTACAGCGTGAATTATGGTGGATTTTCAATCTCAATGCAACAGCTCCACCAGGCCTCAATGGGGCCATGAATTTTAAGCCTTTTCTCTCGGGTTTCACATCGGGGGTTTTTGATCAAGACTTACTCTAAATTGTTTCCATACCAAGCATGCACCATATGGTTCTGGCCTTTCTGCCTTTACATTCATTGCAATTATGTTTTTATGGTTGCGATTTCAGGTGATAGTAATGTTCCCCATCTTTTGTTGTTCCCTGTTATGTTCTGCTGTAAATGTTCTATGTGGTGTCCCCAATGCATGTATCAGTGACCTTGCCCCGTTTTTACTCCTGGGAATTATTAACGTTATTAATTACAATTATTTATAGGATGCCCTTCTGCGTGTTCATTTTTTACCAGCAGATGGCACACTTATTTCCTATATGGTGGTTTACGTGATACTATTTTGTTTTTATTCCAACAACATTTCAAACATTTGGTGAACTATGTCCTTTGCTCACTGTTTGGGGTTACATAGATGTTACTGTGCGGTTTGCGTGGACTGTGGTGATCCCCTCCGTGGCACGTGTGGGCCCCTCAACTGGCACTGCAGCTAGTGGGGCCGGTTATGTCACTTCCTGAGCACCTCTATTTGTGCTCCAGCCCTCTCCCTTGGCCAGGACATGGCTCCAGTGTGCTGGCCGGCGCCGGGATGACGTCAGACCCGGATGTGCATGCGTGCGCCCACTGACGTGCATGCACCGCCCGTGCCGGACGCCCTCCCGGTGGAGAACCATTCAAGGAGGGGATCTTCCCTTTTCCTCACCAGGGACCAGGGAAAGTGGACACGGATCCTATATGGATCCAGTCCGTTCCCTACCATATCCCCTCTCGCTCCAACCCACACAGGTTGGTTATAAAAGTGACCGTTAGTGTAGTGGTCGGCTGGCTTCCCACTGACACGGTTGTCGTTCCAGCCGTCCACTACACTATAGACCACAACTTACCAGGCATATACTTGAGCATTACCATCATGCCATTAGATACTCTCCTCAATTCCAGGCCTCACTATATGGTAGCCAATCATTCATTGGCTCCAGTTACTTACCTATATCCTTTTCTCTTTTTTATCACACCATTTAGGCCCCCCCCTTTGAGATTTGTGGCTTATAGTCCGGTCTGGAGTAGAATCATCTTTTTTCCCCCTTCTGGACTGCAAGTGTACCTTTCTCTTTTGGTATTGTTTGAACCCCCTTGTTTGTTTGTACATCTGCTATACACCCCCTCTTTTTTTCATATATACTTATAGGGGAACAAATTTGTCGGGATTCTCCTCCTCAGTTCTTTGGTTCTAGTGAGGGGACCATCCCTGACCTAGCTTGTTTGGCCCGGCTGAGCATAAATTGTGGCATTTTTTACCCTTGTGTTTCTATTCGGGGTAAGTGTTACCTGTTTCAACATTGGGTACTATGCATGCACATATTGTTCCATTTCCTGTGTATCCAAATGCGTTCTTATTAAAATATACTTGTGATTGTTTGCATCCATCAGCTGTAGATGGGTGTAACTATATTTATCTTATACAGCATTGTATAACTACTAATTCTTACCTAAATGTTTTCATTATTTCCTTAGAACCACTTTTTGCAGTGTTTAAAATTTCCCTGAGGAAGAAGTCTACCCAATCAAACTTCGAAACATGTTGGAACTACAGACGGTCGTTAACCAATTGGTCCTATTATAGACCTGTTTGGCATTCTGTGTTACACTGTATATATGTCAAGTGGTTCTCTTTTTCTTCTTTTTTGGTCATTATTATTATTATTATGGACCTTTTGACTTTGATCTAATACATTTTCTACTTTTCTTATACTACCATATCACTTTTTTGCTTTTGGGGAATATGTACCTCTAAAAATTCCTTGGGGCCCTGCTTTCTTGGCTGGTTTGTTTCAGTCATAAAGCAAACTTCAGTTCAAGCTCTCTCAGATTTGATGGATCCTGAGTAGAGTTGAGCGAACACCTGGACGTTCGGGTTCTGCTGGTCCGTCCGAACTTCGGGACAAAGTCCGGGTCCGGGTCCGGACGGAACCCGAACGATCGGATTTTCAAGCCCAGGGGTAACTAAAGTTACCCCAAGCAACAGGCACGCTAGCAAGCCCAAGGCAGGCCTGGGCCTGGGCCTGAAACAGGGCTTCAAGCCTGCCTGGTCGTCTTGGGCTTGCAGGTCCACAAGCGAGTTGAGATGAGTCCTAGGTAGTTTAGACTCTCTCGAACTTGACTTCAAACGAAATACTGACTTTGTTTGGTCGGTTCTTTCGTCCCGGGGTTCCTTAAAAATCTCCATGTATAAGGGGTTTTCGTTTTTTCACTATACCATCATATTCTTTTCATCTTTTACATAATCTAGTTTCAGTTTTCCAGGTATTATTATTATTATTACTGGTTTTTTCTTCTTTTTCTCTTGGTGAACTGTATATATGTCACATTGTGTCTTACGGTTTGTCCAGATATTA
>BLSH010377369.1:94594-120373 GCA_018402905.1 Glandirana rugosa | reverse complement strand
AAATTCCACTTTTCTCACTTTTAGGGAATTATTTTGTTATTATTTACACCTTTTACAGAAATAATATCCTTTCAGGTCCCCAAAAAATATTGGTCTGGAGGGGGGCTCAGGTACATTAAGGGCAACTCTGTTTCTCAAACTCCCAGCGCCTCTGAAGATCACTCCTGGTCTTTCAAGGAGTATTGGTCCCAGAATACGATCTCCCTTCAGAACAGGCCAATGCCTCTTAAACATGTTTTTTATCATAAAATGCTGATTGGAATATGTTGTAAAAAAAGATGAGGCCCAGTCCTGACGTTGGCTCATCATAGGGGGTTTATCCCTAATTAGACCTTCCCTATTTTGGAGTTCTATCTCACAGATGATATTCTCCAGAGTTTCCTCTTTGTAGCCCTTTTCCGGAAACCTCATCTTTAAAATGTCTGCCTCTCTCCGGAAGTCTTCTACCCTGGAACAGTTTAGTCTCAAACGAAGAAACTGTCCTTTAGGAACCGCTGAGATCCATGCCACATGGTGGCATGAATCAGTAGGTATATAACTATTGCGGTCTGTTTTTTTGAAAAACGTTGAGGTGATTAGGGCGTCACCTGAGACCTTGATGGTTAGATACAAGAAATGAATCTCTGAGGAGTGGATTTCAGATGTCAAAACTATGCCTCTCTTGTTGTTATTTAAAGACTCGAGAAAAGATTTCACAGATAGTTCATCACCATTCCAGATGAAGAAAATATCGTCTATAAATCTCTTCCAAAATACTAATTCTGGTCTCTCAGTACCCAAAACCTCCTCCTCCTCCCACCTGGCCATGAAGAGGTTTGCCATGCTGGGGGGCAGACTTGGCCCCCATGGCAACCCCCTTCTTTTGCAGGTAGAAGGAGCCCTGACACCAGAAATAATTATGAGTCATTGCATATTCTAGTAAGTCAAGGATGAATTGTTTCTGCAAACAAGGAGTAGAAGGGTCATTACTCAAATAGTGTCTGACCACTTCCAAACCTAGGGAGTGTGAAATGGAGGTATAGAGTGCCGAAACGTCTGCTGTGACTAGCAAATATCCAGGCCTCCATTCCAAACCCCCCAAAAGGTTGATCAGTTGTTTAGAATCCCTAAGGTATGATGGTGTGCCCATCACCAGTGGCTGCAAAAAGAAATCTATATATTGTCCCACCCGTGAAGTGATGGAGTTGATGCCATTGATGATGGGCCTACCAGGGGGGATTTCCAAGTTTTTATGTATCTTGGGGATACAATACAAAACTGGGAGTCTGGGTGCTAGAGGAACCAGAAAGTTGGCCTCCTTTTTATTCAAAATATCTAAACTGAGTCCCTCACCAACCAGAGTCTTTAACTCCGCCTTAAATTTTGAAACTGGGTCACTACTTAGTGGACCATAGGTTTCCTGATCACTCAATATGTTGGAAATTTCAGTATTATATGCGGTCTTATCAAGGACCACTATAGCTCCGCCTTTGTCGGCTGACCTACTTACAATGTCCTTCCTTTCACATAATTTACTAAGTCCCAGCTCCAAATCTTTATCCATTCTCACCCTGTGATATTTCAAAGCGTCCAAATCCTTAAGGACTAAATCCCTAAATACCATCAGGTTGGGAGATGTATTGCTCGGGGGGTTAAAAAGAGAGGCATTACTCAGCCCAGAATGTTTGACTTCTGAGGTCACTGTTACCCTGTCCTTCACGGGGTTACTCATGACGTATCTCTTAACGTTCAACTTTCTAACGTATTCTTGTACGTCTATGAATGTTTGGAACTTGTCCAGATTCCGTGGCGGTGCATATTTCAAACCCTTACCCAGAATTTGGAGTTCTTCTTTGGATAATTCCATACCGCTTATGTTAATAATGCCCTCTATGTTTACACTCGTCTTCTTTTTGGCGTGTAAACGCCTCCCCCCTCTGGTCCCTCTCTGGTATCTATGTTTCGTTTGTAACTTGTTCTGGGAGCCCCCTGAAAATCCCTCTGATTTCTAATTGGGCTATCCCTGGGATAATTATGGTCCGGACCATGCCAGGGTCCCTCCTCTGGCCAATGTCTCAGGGGTGCAAATCTATTGGGCCCTCCCCCATATGGTCCTTCATTGGGGTGCCTAGGGTTAGTCCAACCTGTTCCATGTTCATATCCCCCCCTCCATTGCCTTGTACTAGGGGGTAATGGTGAACCTGGGGTTGCATCCCGTTGGTATTATCCATATTCCTAGGTCTATTATTTTTTACTTGGGGGTTGGACTGACCCCGGTTACCCACTCTTGAAGGGGAGGCTTGATAGACCCCTCTATTGACATCCCATCCTTTGACCGGATGTGTTAAAATGCTGTTTGGTGGTGGTAATGGGCCTTTATTGTTTACAATAGCTTTATTATTCTCGATCTGCCACTTGAAAACTTCTTTCTCCTTATAATCCCTCACATCCCTTTTCTTCATCTGGAATGGGGTTGAACTATTGGTGAAATCTTTTCTCGAGTCTTTAAATAACAACGAGAGAGGCATAGTTTTGACATCTGAAATCCACCCCTCAGAGATTCATTTCTTGGATCTAACCATCAAGGTCTCAGGTGACGCCCTAATCACCTCAACGTTTTTCAAAAAAACAGACCGCAATAGTTATATACCAACTGATTCATGCCACCATGTGGCATGGATCTCAGCGGTTCCTAAAGGACAGTTTCTTTGTTTGAGACGAACCTGTTCCAGGGTAGAAGACTTCCGGAGAGAGGCAGACATTTTAAAGATGAGGTTTCTGGAAAAGGGCTACAAAGAGGAAACTCTGGAGAATATCATCTGTGAGATAGAACTCCAAAATAGGGAAGATCTAATTAGGGATAAACCCCCTATGATGAGCCAACATCAGGACTGGGCCTCATCTTTTTTTACAACATATTCCAATCAGCATTTTATGATAAAAAACATGATAAAAAAGCATTGGCCTGTACTGAAGGGAGATCGTATTCTGGGACCAATACTCCTTGAAAGACCAGGAGTGATCTTCAGAGGCGCTGGGAGTTGCCCTTAATGTCCCCTTAATGTCCCTGAGCCCCCCTCCAGACCAATATTTTTTGGGGACCTGAAAGGATATTATTTCTGTAAAAGGTGTAAATAATAACAAAATAATTCCCTAAAAGTGAGAAAAGTGGAATTTTTTAGCTCTTCCGTAACGGGAAAGAACTATGAGATTAAAACATGTATCTCCTGTAGTACTCGAAACGTTGTGTACCTCATCAAGTGCCCATGTGGTCTAGACCACGTGGAACGGACAACACGTAGTCTGGCCACAAGGCTGGGGGAGCACATTTGCAACATCAAAAAGGGCTTCCCGGGACACAGCGTTTCGAAACATTATGATATCAAACACGGGAGGAATCTGGCTGGCACCAGGTTTATTGCACTGGAAAAATTCATAGGGCATTGGAGAGGGGCCAATGCTAAGAGATATATTTCACAAGCTGAAACGGGCTGGATTTACAGATTAAAAAGTTATATGCCTTACGGTTTAAATGTCGAATGAGATTTGAATTGTTTTATAAATAATAGTTGATCCATTTTTAGTTATTGCTTTGAATGTTTGCAACAAATTGGGATCTTGCTAATGAGTGCCCCATTAACTGGGGGAGATCAACAATCAGCGTTTTTAGGGAGATCCATTTATACATTATTTTTCATGATATTTTTAAGATATACATAATTTTAGAAATAAAATAAAAAAAAATTTAAAAAAATGTTCCTGAAATTCACAATAGAAATGTGAAAGAGTCTTCAATTTTTCAATTTTATATTATTTTTTTTGGATACAGTGTTTGTGGGATCCAGCAGGTGGCGCCAAATTGTATTGGTTTGGCTTAAGGCTATCCTTTATTGAACTTTGGGTTGCTATTTTGGTTTGCTGTGTTTATAATAGGAACCAGCTGCTGGATTCTGGCAAACATGGAAATTGTCTCCGTTATGGAGATCCGCCATGTTTTTGGTGGGAATCGGCCAGTTTCTATGAATTGAAAACACATCGTTGCATTTTCTTAAGCTTGCACTGATTGGCCCTCCCGGGTTGTTGGTAGGCATAAATAGAGTGGTCTGTGTGTGTGGGCGTATCCCTGATGACGTCAACTTTGACAAAACCGGTAGGAGCTACGCCCGCATGCCGACCGCCCGTCTGATTGATCTGCGCATGCGCGGCCACATCGCGGCCATTTTACTTTCTGGTGGATACTGTTTTCGTGCTTTCTCAAAGAGGACAACAATGTGAGTTTTATTCTTTTATCAATAAATGTGGTTTTAAAGCGGTATCACACTATTGTGGGCTGTTTATCCTTTCATGTCATGACTGGCCCTTCCATCCCTGTGACTTGGAAACTACTGTGGGGATATCGTTTGTGACAGCTGGGCTCTGGAGCTATTGCAGGAGGAGGAGTGGAGGCTGCCTGGGTTCCCGGTGAATATACGTAAACAAAACGTGTCTGACCACTCTTATCAGGGGGTCACATGTTCTCTGGTAAGAGCGGAGTACTTGTGGTGTGGAGTGACATCTGATTTCCATTCCTTTCTGACACGGATTGGGGACTTTTTCACCTGTGAACACTTTTCATCTTTGATCAACTTGCTTACTTGGGCTCATATCACTCATATTTTAGCGCTGCACTATTTGTTTATATTTGTGTTTTGGGGTTTGATGTTTAACCTTGTGCACAGCTGCTGTGGGACATATATGTATCATCAGTAATCTGGAAACAATATTGTGACTTTAAGTATTATTGCGCAGATTATCTTCTTAGCATTTGGTTTATCTTATACTACAGAAGATGGTCAGAGACTACAGACATGATACAAGAGATCAATGCAGTCTCACCAATGCCCATCAAATACAGCCTCATCAGTACCCATCAAATGCAGCCTACCAGTGCCCACCAAATGCAGCCTCATCAGTGCCCTTCAGTGCAGCCTACCACTGTCCATCAATGCCGCCTACCAGTGCCCAACAATGCAACTTACCAGTGCCCATCAATGCAGACTACCATTACCCACAAATTCAGCCTGCCAGTGCCCATCAATGCCACCTACCAGTGCCCATCAATGCCACCTGCCAGTGCCAATCAATGCAGCCTGCCAGTGATCATCAGTTCAGCCTACCAGTGCCAATAAATGCCCCCAACCAGTGCCCATCAATGCAGCATGCCAGTGCCCATCAGTGCAGCCTACCAGTGTCCATCAATGCAGCCTGCCAGTGCTTATCAATGCAGCCTGCCAGTGCCCACCAGTGCAGCCTACCAGTGCCCAGCAATGCAGCCTACCAGGGCCCAGCAATGCAGCCTGCCAGTGCCCATCAGTGCAGCCTATCAGTGCCCATCAGTGCAGCCTATCAGTGCCCAGCAATGCAGCTTGCCAGTGCCCATCAGTGCAGCCAACCAGTGCCCATCAATTCTGCCTGCCAGTGCCCATCAGTGCAGCCTACCAGTCCCCATCAATGCAGCCTGCCAGTGCCCATAAGTGCAGCCTACCAGTGCCCATCAATGCAGCCTGGCAGTGTCATTAATGCAGCCTGCCAGTGCCCAGCAATGCAGCCTGTCAGTACCCAGCAATGCAGCCTGTCCATACACAGCAATGCAGCCTGCCAGTGCCCAGAAATGCAGCCTGTCAGTACCCAATGATGCAGCCTGCCAGTGCCCAGCAATGCAGCCTGCCAGTGCCCAGCAATGCAGCCTGCCAGTGCCCAGCAATGCAGCCTGCCAGTGCCCATAAATGCTGCCTAAGAGTGCCAGTAATGCAGCCTGCCAGTGCCCATCAATGCAGCCTGCCAGTGTCCATCAATGCAGCCTGCCATTGCCCAGCAATGCTGCCTGCCTGTTCCCATCAATGCAGCCTGTCAGTGCCCATCAATGCAGCCTGCCATTGCCCAGCAGTGCAGTCTGCCAGTGCACAGCAATGCAACATGTCAGTGTCCAGCAATGCAGCCTGTCAGTACCCAGAAATGTAGCCTGTTAGTACCCAGCAATGCAGCATGTTAGTACCCAGCAATGCAGCATGTCAGTACCCAGCAATGCAGCCTGTCAGTGCCCAGCAATGCAGCCTGCCAGTACCCAGCAATGCAACCTGTCAGTACACAGCAATTCTGCCTGTCAGTGCTAGCAATGTAGCCTGTCAGTGCTAGCAATGTAGCCTGTCAGTGCCCAGCAATGCAGTCTGCCAGTACCCAGCAATGCAGCCTGTTAGTACCCAGCAATGCAGCATGTCAGTGACCAGCAATGCAGCATGTCAGTACCCAGCAATGCAGCCTGTCAGTGCCCAGCAATGCAGCCTGCCAGTACCCAGCAATGCAACCTGTCAGTACACAGCAATGCTGCCTGTCAGTGCTAGCAATGTAGCCAGTCAGTGCCCAGCAATGCAGTCTGCCAGTACCCAGCAATGCAGCCTGTTAGTACCCAGCAATGCAGCATGTCAGTGACCAGCAATGCAGCATGTCAGTACCCAGCAATGCAGCCTGTCAGTGGCCAGCAATGCAGCCTACCAGTACCCAGCAATGCAGCCTGTCAGTACCCAGTAATGCTGCCTGTCAGTGCTAGCAATGTAGCCTGTCAGTACCCAGCAATGCACACTGTCAGTGACCAGCAATGCAGCATGTCAGTACCCCGGAATGCAGCCTTTCAGTGCCCAGAAATGCAGCCTGCCAGTACACAGCAATGCAGCCTGGCAGTACCCAGCAATGCAGCCTTCCAGCCCAGTACCCAGCAATGCAGTCTGTCAGTACCCAGCAATGCAGCCTGCCAGCCCAATACTTAGCAATGCAGCCTGCCAGCCCAGTGCCCAGAAATGCAGCCTGCCAGTGCCCATCAGTGCAGCCTTCCAGTGCCCCGCAATGCAGCCTGCCAGTGTCCATCAGTGCATCCTATCAATGCCCAGCAATGCAGCTTGCCAGTGCCCATCAGTGCGACCTACCAGTGCCCATCAATGCCGCCTGCCAGTGCCCATCAATGTAGCCTATTAGTCCCCATCAATATAGCTTGCCAGTGCCCATCAGTGCAGCCTACCAGTGCCCATCAATGCAGCCTGCCAGTTCCCATCAGTGCAGCCTGTCAGTGCCCAGCAGTGCAGCTTGCCAGTGCCCATTGGTGCAGCCTACCAGTGCCCATCAATGCAGCCTGCCAGTGTCCATTAATGCAGCCTGCCAATGCCAAGCAATGCAGCCTGTCAGTACCCAGCAATGCAGCCTGTCTGTACACAGCAATGCAGTCTGCCAGTGTCCATCAATGCAGCCTGCCATTGCCCAGCAATGCTGCCTGCCAGTTCCAATCAGTGCAGCCTGTCAGTGCACAGCAATGCAACCTGTCAGTACCCAGAAATGTAGCCAGTTAGTACCCAGCAATGCAGCATGCCAGTACCCAGCAATGTAGCCTGCCAGTACCCAGCAATGCAGACTGTCAGTGACCAGCAATGCAGCCTGTCTATACCCATAAATGCAGCCTGTCAGTACCCAGCAATGCTGCCTGTCAGTGCCCATCAATGCAGCCTGCCAGTGCCCAGCAATGCAGTCTGCCAGTACCCAGCAATGCAGCCTGTCAATACCCAGCAATGTGGCCTGTCGGTGCCCATCAATGCAGCCTGTCAGTACCCAGCAAAGCAGCCTGTCCGTACACAGCAATGCAGCCTGCCAGTGTCCATCAATGCAGCCTGCCATTGCCCAGCAATGCAGCCTGCCAGTTCCAACCCAGAAATGTAGCCTGTTAGTACCCAGCAATGCAGCATGCCAGTACCCAGCAATGTAGTCTGCCAGTACCCAGCAATGCAGCCTGTCAGTACCCAGCAATGTGGCCTGTCAGTGCCCATCAATGCAGCCTGTCAGTACCCAGCAATGCAGCCTGCCAGTACCCAGCAATGCAGCCTGTCAGTACCCAGCAATGCAGACTGTCAGTGACCAGCAATGCAGCCTGTCTATACCCATAAATGCAGCCTGTCAGTACCCAGCAATGCTGCCTGTCAGTGCCCAACAATGCAGCCTGCCAGTGCCCAGCAATGTAGTCTGCCAGTACCCAGCAATGCAGCCTGTCAGTACCCAGCAATGCAGACTGTCAGTGACCAGCAATGCAGTCTGTCAGTACCCAGAAATGTAGCCTGTTAGTACCCAGCAATGCAGCATGCCAGTACCCAGCAATGCAGCCTGTCAATACCCAGAAATGCAGCCTGTCAGTACCCATAAATGCAGCATGCCATTAACCAACAATGCAGCCTGCCAGTACCCAGCAATGTAGCCTGCCAGCCCAGTACCTAGCAATGCAGCCTGTCAGTACTTAGCAATGCAGCCTGCCAGCCCAGGACCCAGCAATGCAGCCAGTCAGTACCCAGCAATACAGCCTGCCATCCCAGTACCCAATAATGCAGCCTGCCATCCCAGTACCCAGCAATGCAGCCTGTCAATACCCAGCAATGCAGCCTGTCAATACCCAGCAATGTAGCATGTCAGTATCCAGCAATGCAGCCTGTCAGTAACTATCAATGCAGCCTGGCTGTGCCCAGCAATGCAATCTGCCAGTACCCAGCAATGCAACATGCCAGTACCCAGCAATGCAGCCTGCCAGTACCCAGCAATGCAGCCTGTCACTACCCAGCAATGCTGCCTGTCAGTGCCCAGCAATGCAGTCTGCCAGTACCCAGCAATGCAGCCTGTCAGTACCCAGCAATGCAGACTGTCAGTGACCAGCACTGCAGCCTGTCAGTACCCAGAAATGCAGCCTGTCAGTACCCAGAAATGCAGCCTGCCATTAACCAGCAATGCAGCCTGCCAGTACCCAGCAATGCAGCCTGCCAGCCCAGTACCTAGCAATGCAGCCTGTCAGTACTTAGCAATGCAGCCTGCCAGCCCAGGACCCAGCAATGCAGCCAGTCAGTACCCAGCAATGCAGCCTGCCATCCCAGTACCCAATAATGCAGCCTGCCATCCCAGTACCCAGCAATGCAGACTGTCAGTACCCAACAATGCAGCCTGTTAGTACCCAGCAATGTAGCATGTCAGTATCCAGCAATGCAGCCTGTCAGTAACTATCAATGCAGCCTGGCTGTGCCCAGCAATGCAATCTGCCAGTACCCAGCAATGCAGCCTGTCAGTGCCCAGCAATGCAGCCTGTCAGTGCCCAGCAATGCAGCCTGCCAGTACCCAGCAATGCAGCATGTCAGTGCCCAGCAATGCAGCCTGCCTGTACCCAGCAATGTAGCCTGCCAGTACATAGAAATGCATCCAGCCAGTACCCAGCAATGCATTCTGCCAGTACCCAGCAATGTAGCCTGCCAATACCCAGCAATGCAGTCTGCCAGCCCAGTATCCAGCAATACAGCATGTCAGTACCCAACAATGCAGCCTGCCAGCCCAGTACCCAGCAATGCAATCTCTCAGTACCCAGCAATGCAGCCTGACAGCCCAGTACCCAGCAATGCAGCCTGTCAGTACCCAGCAATGCAGCCTGCCAGTGTCCACATGAATCACACATAGCGACAATCTCCCTCACTGTCATGGAGCTTTGTTGTGAATAGTTCAGCAGCGCTGTATTAAAGCCTCACCTCCAAGCCCTAGACCAGCGGCTCCTATGATAGATGTTACACTGATCACATTGGATTGGTGTGACATCTATCATAGGAGCCACTGGTCTAGCAACTCGGAGGCAGGACTTTAATACAGTGCCACCGACTGATTCACAACAAAGCTCTGTGACAGTGAGGGAGATAGCCGCTGGAGAGGAGAGGAGGGAGGAAGTGGAGGATTCTTCAGCACCCAGGATTGGCCCTGCTGCAGCTGCAGCTCAAAGCGGCCCCAGAACAAGTGGCCTACCGTGATACAGTCCAGCCCTGGATGCCACTGACTCACTGAACACCCCCCAATGTGTGGCACCCGGGGCAGGCTTTTTCTGCCGCCCCCCATGGCACCCATGGCACTTGCCATATGTGTCATACCTTAGATACGCCACTGCTGCCGAGGTGGCTGGTAAGACCTGGACCGGATTCCACCTTAGTTTCCTGCAAGTGAAGGCATGAGAGGTGCAACATAATGTCCAAACATCCATCGATAACCTCACCTTTCATAACGCCACAATATATATATATATATATATATATATATATATATATACAGTATCTCACAAAAGTGAGTACACGCCTCACATTTTTGTAAATATTCTATTACATCTTTTCAGTGACAACACTGAAGACATTACATTTTGCTACAATGTAAAGCAGTGAGTGTACAGCTTGTATAACAGTATAAATTTGCTGTCCCCTCAAAATAACTCAACACTAACTAAACCGCTGGCAACAAAAGTGAGTACACCCCTAAGTGAAAATGTTCAAATTGGGCCCAATTAGCCATTCCCCCCCCCCGGTGTCATGTGACTCGTTAGTGTTACAAGGTTTCAGGTGTGAATGGGGAACATGTATGTTAAATTTGACGTTATCGCTCTCAATCTCTAATGCATGATGTCGTCATGGAGGAGTGGAAGAGGACTCCAGTGGCAACCTGTGAAGCTCTGGTTAACTCCATGCCCAAAAGGGTTAAGGCAAAGACGGTCGAATATCCCGATAATTTGGTTGTTCAGCGAACGGACGAACAGCCAATGTTCTGCCTCAACTCATGCTCAGGTCGAACTGTTCACCCATCCCTAGTGTTCTGTAGTTTTAGTGAGTAAGCATTGTCACCCTAGAACAGGCATTGTCTTACTGGCAGAATCACCAGGTAAAAATGCAGGGAAAACCATGCCTGAAAAACGAATCTAACCACAATGTCTAAAGACTAGTATTTTGCTAAAAGTACATTTTTTTCTTGGGTTTAGGTCAACTATGGACATTTGAATATTTTTTGGAAAGTTGCTTTCATACTGGGAAATTCATTTAAAATCTGAGAAATAATCACCAATTTCCCTGAAGTATCACAGAGACCTGCAATGCTCTAACAACTTTACCACCTTCTTAAGAGTAACTTTTATGCACTTTTAGTGTTCACAGATTTTGAGTTATTGTAGGTTTTAATTTACAATCATAATTATGTGGGTTTCACATGTTTAAATGTTTTTTGTTTCACAATGTCATCATTTTATTACATATACAGTTGTATGCAGCATACTTTCCCTCTAGTAATGTATATCAAGCAGAGTCAATCACTCTCTTTTTGATGAAATATGATTTCTGAGATATAAGTCTCAGCTACACAAAGAGGGCAATGTTTTCTGTCAGAAAAAAAACTTCTTGTAGACTTCTGTGGGAGAATCAGCTGCTCCAATTTATACACTGCATATAATTATAAACTTTACATCAGACTGGCTTCTTTCACATGCATGTTTGAGGTGATTGTAGCCATATTAGTGCAATTGCGACAGAGAAAATTGATATGGACAGTACTCAATTCTCACATGCATGTCTAACAAATATGATATATTTTTTTTTAATGTGTTTTAAAAGGTAGTAGAAATCCAGATTGAAGGTTTTCATGCTGTTCCACCTCAGAGACCAGTCGTCGAGATATAAATTGTTGTGAGTTACAGTATAGGTGTATAGTCTATAAAAGTATCATTATCAAACAAATGAAAGTGTCTAAAAAGATGGCCAGGTAAATACAAACAATCTATTATATTTTTATTATAGGTGATGTAAATCTTGGATCCCATAAAAGGGAAAGCAATTATGTAAAGAGCAAAAAATAGCTTGCCTACTAGGATTTTTCTGGCTCCACATAATGTACAGTAAGTTATGTCCATCTACCCACTTATGTAAGCTAGTGAGAGGTAAGGTTGCAAAAATTATGCTATTTAAAGCAAATAACATATAACACATCACAGAAGTTGAAGGAAGTCCCTGGCATGTACACATTTACAAATATTGTGCAGCATAGTGTAAATCTGGGGTTGTCATATAATCTGAACAATCACTGGAGTGAACTGAAGTTGTACTTCTAGTTGTTTTACAGAAGCCAAAAGTTGAATAATGTAAAGGAAGGGAACAAAAGTGTTGTAATGGGAGTTAGACCAAGGTATGGTCTCATTAAGCTCTGCTCTTTTATTTAGTGTGGCTGATTGAAAACATTGCACCATCACAGCATGCATATGATGGCAGAAAGGCGCATTTACGTGTCTTTACTTTCAAGATAAATTATAATGATTACAAAATGCAAAACAACTTACTTTGCCAACTTTACCGTTAATTTCTAAAGCTGAATACAAATAACTAGCTTTCTTATAAATTAACTACAATATACTCAACCCACCTGCATCTTGAGCTAAGCCAGACATTTGTTGAATCATTGCTTCTTGGTGATACAGGCATCTGTCCAAACAATTAGAGCACTTATCATTGAACTTTCATCAAACATCATAATATGTGTACCACCAGACATTCTGAATTTACACTATATTACCAAAAGTATTGGGACACCTGCCTTTACACGCATGTAAACTTTAATGGCATCCCAGTCTTAGTCCGTAGTGTTCAATTTTGAGTTGGCCCACCCTTTGCAGCTATAACAGCTTCAACTCTTCTGGAAAGGCTGTCCATAAGGTTCAGGACTGTGTCAATGGGAATGTTTGACCATCCTTCCAGAAGTGCATTTGTGACGTCAGGCACTGATGTTGATGAGAAGGCCTGGCTCGCAATCTCCACTCTAATTCATCCCAACGGTGTTCTATCGAGTTGAGGTCAGAACTCTGTGCAGGCCAGTCAAGTTCCTTCACCTCAAACTCGCTCATCCATTTCTTTATGGACCTTGCTTTGTGCTCTGGTCCAAATCATTTGGTGGAGAGGGGATTATGGTGTAAAGGTTGTTTTTCAGGGGTTGGGCTTGGCCCCTTAGTCCCAGTAAAGGGAACTCTTAAAGTATCAGCATAACAAGACATTTTGGACAATTTCATGTCCCCACCTTTGTGGGAACAGTTTGGGGATGGTCCCTTCCTGTTCCAACATGACTGCGCACCAGTACACAAAGCAAGGTCCATTAAGACATGAATGAGTGAGTTTGGGGTGAAGAAACTTGACTGACCTGCGCAGAGTCCTAACCTCAACCTGATAGAACACCTTTGGGATGAATTAGAGTGGAGACTGCAAGCCAGGCCTTCTCGTCAACATCAGTGCCTGACCTTGCAAAAGTATTTCTGGAAGAATGGTCAAACATTCCCATAGACACACTCCTAAACCTCGTGGACAGTCTTTCCAGAAGAATTGAAGCTGTTATAGTTGCAAAGGGTGAGCCAAATCAATATAGAACCCTACGGACTAAGACTGGGGTGCCATTAATGTTCATGTGCGTGTAAATGCAGGCGTTCCAATACCTTTCGTAATATAGTTTATACGTTTTATTATTGTAACATTGGATAATATTGTAACATCACTGAAGAGAAGGAGAGGGATAAGTGGTAGAAAGGAAAAATAGATTTCATATGATATTTATATAAAACTGCTGGAGTACATGTGATGTGACACAAAGGTAGAACGAATGACTGCATGGTTTTGCACTGGTCACAGTGGGGTTGATTCACAAAACTGGAGAATGCATAATCTGGTGCACCTGTGCCTGAAAACCAATACATTTCCAGGTTTTTTTTTGTCAACTTTTTTTATTGAGAATATCAGGTTGCAAGGGTACATGCAATATACTGGATACACGGGAGCATATTGATTATAATCCCTTAGAGGAAAACAGACACGATAAGCATATTGCCATAGAATAGTGTGATTAACTCTAGAACCGTTGCGCTGTAACGGTCATTCAAAGATCTAACATATATAGTGGTAGATGGTTGTCTGGCATCCCCCCCACATGCATGGCGGATGGGCGGTGGTAAGGACTATAACCCCAGACATCCGGGGTGGGACCAGAGCTGTGTCTGGGGGAGGGTATCCTGTAATAAATGTGGTATTAACTAGATCATGTAAGGTATTGGGGGATGGAGACAACCAATCTCGCGAGCTGGGCGAAGAAGACAGCATAACCCAGGCAATTGGCATGTTAAACTAATCAAAATAGCATGAAGAGAGAGAAAGAAGAAAAGGAAAGTGGGGCGGGGGGGTGAGGTCCACGGGGCTGACTCCATCTCCGGCTCGGCGTTGTCGCAGAGGATCAGAATGGTAGTCACCACGGTAGGCGAACCTTTAGGTCGCAGTCGGTGGGTAAACAATGAGATATCCAGGGGTTCCAAATTCGGTCAAATTCGGGGGTCTGTTCCTTGTCAAGCACGTCAATTTTGGCATGGATCATAAAGTTTGTCATTCTGGGTTTAGCCTCAGCTAGATTAAGGGTAGGAGATTTCCAGGATTTGGTGATGGTTTGCTTGGTTGCCATGAGGAGTTGTAAGAAGAGTTTAAATTGTTTGTGTGTCAAAGTATCAGGTTGCTGGTTCAGGAGAGCTACGGATGGGTCAGGAGAGATTTGGCTTTCAAACATTAAGGAGGCTAATTGAAATGTTCCCTTCCATAACGCTTGGGCTATTGGGCAGGACCACCATATGTGGAGATGTGTGTCAGGGTCTGGGCATCCTCTGAAGCATGAAGCTGGGTAGGATGGTACGTACTTTACTATACACGCTGGTACAAGGTACTACCTTATTAGAACTTTATAATTAGAGTTGATCGAACCTCTGGAAGTTCGGGTTCGGCAGGTTCAGCTGAACTTCCGGAAAAAGTCTGGGTTCGGGACCGAACTTGACCCGAACTTTATCCCGGACCCCAAACCCCATTGAAATCAATGGGGACCCGCACTTTTAGGCACAAAAATGGCTGTAACAAAGTCCTGGCAAGTCCTAGAGGTCTGCAAAAGGAAGGAAAATGGGGGTAAGAGTCAGACAAGTGCCCTACAAAGAAATGGGGATAGGGAAATAACTTAAAATAATTTTTAAGCTAAAATCACATAAAAAAATAAAAAAAATGGAGGTGGATGTGGAGTTGGAGGTTGAGGAGGCAGTGGAAGTGGCGGTGGAGGAGGAGGAGGTAGCCAACACTGTTTTTTTTACTTTTGTGCAAGAAATGCACCGCTGGCTGCAAATGTCGTTTTTGGAATATTTTTTTTTTAAACCAGCAATGTAGACATTTTTTTATTTTTGTGCAAGAAATGCACCGCTGGCCGCAAATGTAGTTTTTAGAATTTTTTTTTTTTTAAACCAGCAATGTAGATGCACTTTTTAATTTTGTGCAAGAAACAATAATCTGTCCCTTTAAGCTACAGCAGGAACCTCTCCCTATAGAACTAGGAGATGATTTTAGAACAATAATCTGTCCCTCTAAGCAACAGCTGGAACCTTTCCCTATAGAACTTGGAAATGATTTTAGAAGAATAATCTGTTACTTAAAGCAACAGCTGGAACCTTTCCCTATAGAACTTGGAGATGATTTTAGAACAATATTCTGTCCCTTAAAGCAACAGCTGGAACCTTTCCCTATAGAACTTGGAAATGATTTTAGAACAATATTCTGTCCCTTAAAGCAACAGCTGGAACCTTTCCCTATAGAACTTGGAAATGATTGTAGAACAATAATCTGTCCCTCCAAGCAGTAGACTCTACCTAGTCCAGTCAGATCGTTCTGCGCAGCAGGATGAGGTCTGCACTCTGTCCCTCAAAGCAGCAGTACTAGTAATCTCTACCTAGTCCACAATCCGATTGTTCAGTAATGCAGGATGAGATGTTATATAATATCTGCAATCTGTCCCTCACAGAGCCAGCAGCATCCTCTCCCTAAACTAGCCTGAAAGCATATGACATGCAGCACGGTGACTACAGCCCCATATAGAGGTGGGTCACATGATGCACTGGCCAATCACAGCCATGCCATTAGTAGGCATGGCTGTGATGGCTTCTAAGGGCAAACCAGTGAAACACTTGTTGATTGGCTGCCCTTGGCAGCTATTCAACACATGGAATCAAATACCAGAACCCCAAACTCGAACCCAAACTTTTTTTGAAAAGTCCGGGTTCGGGTCCGGGTCCCGAACACCCCAAAGTTCGGTACGAACCCGAACTTTACAGTTCGAGTTCGCTCAACTCTATTTACAATTAGTTTCCACTGCATGTGTGCTATATGAAGATAATTTAGTGGCGGACCAGATGGCGGGCCAGTCCGCTGTATCCATGCTATGCCCAAGGTCCTCTTGCCACTTCTGAGTGTAAAGTGGCCTGGTTGTATTGGAAGAGGTCAGGAGATGGGTGTAAAGGGTGGAGATTTGGCCTCTAGCATGGGGGTCACTTTTGCAATAATATTCAAAGATTGAAAAGTGGTTAAGTGGAGAAGTGTTGTGTACTAGCAGGGCGTAGAAGTTTTTAATCTGGAGATATCAGAATAGTTCCCTTGGGGGCAGGTGGTATGACTCTTTGAGAGTGGGGAAGGGGAGGAATGAGGTCGCCATGACCATGTGGTGGAGCCTGAGGAGGCCTAAGGAGATCCAGTGTTTGAAGGCTGCTGGAGATTCCATATCCTGGTGAAACGCAGGATTTCTTAAGGACGTGTGGAGGGGGTTATGCGGGTATTGTAGTTGGTGTTTTCCCTTAAGAGTATCCCAGAGTGTAAGAAAGTGTTTAATGATAGGGTGACGGGTGTTCAGTGGTCAGTTGGGCAGAGCCATAGCAAATTGGAGAGGGATAACGGGTCGCATTCCACCGACTCGATTGCTACCCACATGAGGATCTCGTGGGTAGCATGGTACTTAGACTCGCCAATTGGGCCACTAGTATATCACAAAGTTTGGCACTCCTAGGCCACAGCTAAGCTTAGGCAGTGAAAGGGTATGTTTGTCTCTCCAGGGTTTAGGCGTGCCCCAGATAAAACTCATCGCCTTTTTTTGAAGGAGTCTGAAGTAATAAGCCGGGATTGGGGTTGGTAAAACGCGGAACAAGTATAACAATTTTGGCAGGCTGGCCATTTTGATTACGCTTATCTTCCTCAGCCATGAGAGGGGGAGGGAGGACCATTGTGATAGAAGATTTGTAATTTGTCTAAGGAGCTTGGGGTAGTTATGCACGAAGAGTTGTGTAAGATCCGCAATGAGATGAATACCGAGATATGGGATTGAATTGGTGGTCCAAGAGAAGGGAAAGGCGCCTTGTGCTGCCTCCAGTTCAAATGGTGTGAGGGAAATGTTCAGGGCCAGTGATTTTTTGGGGTTAACTACAAGACCGGAGACTGCGGTGAACGCACTAATGATAGGTAGAAGATTTGGGCCTGATATCTGAGGGGAGGACAGAAATAAGAGAATATCATCAGCAAGCAAGCATAGCTTGTGCTGATATCCGCCTAACTCTATACCCATTACGTTAGGGGAAGTTCTGATTGGGTGGGCCAGTGGTTCCTCTGCTGATGGGTGACGTGGGTGGATGCTGACTTATATCCCGCATATTTAACATATGCAGAGGGGTTATTGTACAAGGCCACGATCCATGTCATGAAATGGGGACAAAACCCCATTTTCGCAGTGCATAATGTATATATAAACCAAAATGTGTACCACTGCGCTACCCTATGTAGAGAGAAACTTAATCTTGACACAGCTGCAGAGTATCAAGTGGGGGATTGACCACTCAAGAGTGAATAAAGTGAAAAGAATCTGCGCTTTGTGTCGTAAACTCAATACAATAAATTAAATCTGTGTATGACTCAAAAATGTGACAATACAAATAAAAAATATTGGATTGTGAATATGAATTCAATACAATAAATTAAATCTGTGTATAACTCAAAAATGTGACAATATAAATAAATCAACAAAAACAAAAATATCCTTGTACAAAAACGCATAAATCCAAAAGTAAATAGGTAAAAGCAAGAGTCCCGTGAACATGTGACAGTGTTCAGAAAATCCAATTTTGTGTGTTGAATTCCAAGTCTGTTTGACAACTAAAATATTCAGATGTACTCCTCCACCACACCAATTCAAAGGTGCGCGGTTCCTCCACCAGACAAAGGTTCTCCTTACCAGAGCCACATGGCCCTCTATTACGGGGGGTCGGTAAGCGCTTGCGTGGACTTAAGCCTCCACACAGCCTCAGAAGTTGGATTTTCAACCTTCAAAACCCATTAACGGTCCATGCAATAAGATGGAAAGAAGACCACAATAGTGTGATACCATAAAAACAGTTGCATTTATTAATAAAGTATTGCACTTACAGGAAATCCAAAATTTCTGAGCGTTGGGTATCCGAACAATATATGGACATGAAATCACGGTGAAAACAGGAACAACAGGAATCACACTATTGTGGTCTTCTTTCCATCTTATTGCATGGACCGTTAATGACTTTTGAAGGTTGAAAATCCAACTTCTGAGGCTGTGTGGAGGCTTAAGTCCACGCAAGCGCTTACCGACCCCCCGTAATAGAGGGTCATGTGGCTCTGGTAAGGAGAACCTTTGTCTGGTGGAGGAACCGTGCACTTTTGAATTGGTGTGGTGGAGGAGTACATCTGAATATTTTAGTTGTCAAACAGACTTGGAATTCAACACACAAAATTGGATTTTCTGAACACTGTCACATGTTCACGGGACTCTTGCTTTTACCTATTTACTTTTGGATTTATGTGTTTTGAATTGGTGTGGTGGAGGAGTACATTTGAATATTTTAGTTGTCAAACAGACTTGGAATTCAACACACAAAATTGGATTTTTTGAACACTGTCACATGTTCACGGGACTCTTGCTTTTACCTATTTACTTTTGGATTTATGCGTTTTTGTACAAGGATATTTTTGTTTATGTTGATTTATTTATATTGTCACATTTTTGAGTTATACACAGATTTAATTTTTGTATTGAATTCATATTCACAATCCAATATTTTTTATTTGTATTGTCACATTTTTGAGTCATACACAGATTTAATTTATTGTATTGAGTTTACGACACAAAGCGCAGATTCTTTTCACCATGTTGTATATATGGCCAAGAGACAGAATCGAAGGCCTTTTTGATATCGAGTGAGAGGAAGCACACAGGAATCCGGCGCATTCTAGCTGCATGTGCCAATAGTTCCAGGTTTTATTGTCAAAGCCTAATTTAACAAGCTGAAGTTAGAAGCTGTTTGGCTTCCATGCACAGCTGTACCAGATTTTGCACTCTCCAGTTTTTCGTAAATCAGCCCCATGTTTAAATTAATAGTTACATTTTAATTACCGCAATACTGGGCACTTTCACCCCTTCCTTCTCAGACGAATTTTCAGCTTTCAACGCTCTCACACTTTGAATTAAAATTACTCAGTCATACTACACTGTACCCAAATTAAAGTTTTATAATTTTGTTCACACAAATAGAGCCTTCTTTTCGTGGCATTTATTCACCACTGCATTTTTTATTTTTTGCGATATAAGCAAAAAAGAGTGAACATTTTGAAAAAAACAATACTTTCTACTTTCTGTTTTAAATACAATTAAATCAAATTGTGTTAAAAAAGCCTGATAAGTGTATCATAATATGTTTGTGTGAAAGTTATATAGTCTACAAGCTAATCTACGTATCATTGAAAATTGATCAATCTTGATGTACTGACTGCCTATCTCATTTCTTGAGGCCCTAGAATTTCAGGACAGTACAAATACCCCCCAAATTACCCCTTTTTGTAAAGATGACAGTCCAAGATATTTAGTAAGGGTCATAGTGAGTTTTTTGAAGTTGCAATTGTTTGCCCACAATAGTTTGGAAAATGACGATTTTTGTTTTCCACAAAATTGTCATATCAACAAGTTATTTCTCACATATGGCATAGATAAACTTGCAATTACACCCCAAAATATATTCTGCTACTCCTCCTGAGTATGGCAATACTACATGCCTGAGACTTTTCTACAGCTTGGCCACATACAGACACCCAAAATGCAGGGAGAACCGTCAGGTGTTCTAGGAGCATAAATTACACGTTTAGTTTCCAGAGTACCTACCACATTTTTGAAGGCATTGGAGCACCAGGACAATTGAATTACCCACTAAATGACCCAATTTTGGAAAAAAAACAGCCCAATGTATATTCTATGAGGCATAATGAGTCTTTTGAACATATAATTTTTTTCCACAAGTTTTTGGAAAATGTGGAAAGAAAATGAAAACATATTACTTTTCCACAAAGTTGTCAATTTATAAACTATTTCTAACACATAGCATGTACATAGTAAAAATTTCACCCCAAAATACATTCTGCTACTCGTTATGAGTATGACTATACCACATGTGAGAGAATTTTCTACAGCCTGGCCACATACAGAGGCCCAACATACAAGTAGCACCATCAGGCATTTTAAAGGCATAAATTACACATTTCATTTACTGAGTACCTATCACATTTTTAAGGCCTTGGAGCACCAGGACAATGCAATTACTCACAAAATGACCCCATTTTGGAAAGAAAACACCCCAATGTATATTTTATGAAGCATAATGAGTTTTTTGAATGTGTCATTTTATTTCACAAGTTTTTGGAAAATGTGGAAAGAAAATGAAAACCTGTCTTTTTTTTTTTCACAAAGTTGTCAATTTATAAGCTATTTTAACACATAGCATGTACATAGCAAAAATGACACCCCAAAATACATTCTGCTACTCCTCCTGAGCATGGCAATACCACATGTGTGAGACTTTTCCACAGTCTGGCCACTTACGGAGGCCCAGTAGCCCCGTCAGGTGTTCTAAAGTCATAAATTACACAATTCATTTAATTAGTACCTATCACATTTTTGAAGGCCCTGGAGCAACGGGACAATGGAATTAGCCACAAATTACCCCGTTTTGGAAAGAAAACACGCCAATGTATATTCTAAGAGGCATAATGAGTCTTTTGAACATCTTTCCACAAGTTTTTGGAAAATGTGGGAAAAAAAATAAAAACATATTTTTTTACACAAAGTTGTCAATTTTTAACACATAGCATGTACATACCAAGAATGACACCCTAAAATATATTGTCCAGGCAGCAGGGAGAGATATGCAAAAGTATTGGTTCTGGCAGTAGGCAAGAACATGGTCCATAAGCAGGCAGTTCAGGTAGCAGGCATAGGCATGGCCAATTCAGGTGGCAGGCAGAGCCATGGACAGTTCAGGTGGCAGCAGGCAGCACTATAAGGCTTAGGGCCTTGGTCAGGTAAGACCTGGGGGCAGGGGTAGAGGATTATCCCACCCAAATCTATTTCAAAGCCTCCAAAGTCTCCAGACTCTAATCCGAGAAAACGAAAACCCAGAGAAAAAAGTTTTCTCCACTCGGAAAAACGATTCTGGAGCCCCTCACATATGTGAAACCCCTGTGCTGTCTTGAATCCCACAAATACAGTGGCAGGGCAAACAATCAGTTCAGGAGGCAGGCAAAAAGCATGGTAATTTAACAGGCCATGATCAATTCATGTGGAAGGCAGAAACGTGGCTCGTAGAGGCATAAACGATAAACAGTCCGGGTCATACACAAAAATAGCGGAAACTGGAAAAATATCTTCGCTACACAGTCAATAACAGTCCTGGTCATACACAGAAATAGCAGATAGTGGAAACTGGAAAAATATCTTCACTTCACATATACTTCACTAATAGTGTAGTGAAGTGTGATATATCCGATAGCACTCTCCAATACAGAGGCCTGGCTGGGAGGGACATTGGGGACAGTATTATTGGGTGTCACAACTAATTAATCTACATGAAAATACACAACATTTTTTTGGGGGGTTTGTGGCCTATTTGGGTAAGAGGGAGATATCGGGGAAGTTCCTTTCATGAAGTCTGGCTAATGTATCTGAGCGAATTTGTTCAGGGGCATGGCCATGGGGATAGAGAAGGGCTGTAATAATGTCCTCTTGAAATTTTAGGGATCTTTGGGTGTATTTGGAAAAAATAAGATAAGAATTGAATAGGGCTAGTTGAATCAAATAAATGGCAACTTTCTTGTAACAAAACAGTGATCTCCTGGTGGCCAAGTAGGGCTGTATCAACTGGTCGTTCATATCCACCCCCATGAATAGGTTATATTTATGCACACATTTTGGCTTTTGGATGGGACCTCGTCTTGTCTGCAGTTCCACCAAGGTTTCATCATGCACTGTGGAAAGGATGTAGACATATCTGTTTGTCTCTCCACTTCAGGGCTAGTGCCTTTCTTTCCACATACAAGATAGTGTCTGTAGGTTTGTTCTTAAAGCGGAGGTCCGGGCTAAAAAAAAAAATTAAAAGTCAGCAGCTACACATACAGTAGCTGCTGACTTTTAATATTAGGACACTTACCTGTCCTGGACTCCAGCGATGTTGGCACCCGCCGCCGATCTTCGGATCGGGGGACGGGTGCAGCCGCTTCCATCGCGGGTAAGGGAACCCGGACGTGTAAGCAGTACAGCTTCACGCCGGGCACCTTACCGCGCATGCGCGAGCTCTGCCACGCTCTGCTACTGGCCAGGCGGCCAGTAGCAGAGCGAGCAGGGAGGAGGGAGCCGGCTTCTGACGTCAGCGGCCGCGTCCGCCGGCCAGAACTCCCGGAAGTGTGGAAAAGGACACCTGTCTAAAGACAGGTGTCCTCTTCCCCCTCCCCCCCGAAAGGTGCCAAATGTGACACCTGAGGGGGGGAGGAATCCAACCAGCGGAAGTTCCACTTTAGGGTGGAACTCCGCTTTAAGTTAAATTTGTTTGCAAGTCAGAACATGTACATTTTTAAAGTTTAGCTCCAGCCAAAAAAATTATCTTTAAGTGCTTTTGATAGCATAGGGAAGGGTTAACACCCCTGTACTGTTTGTTTTGCTGTCTGTGCCCCTGTTCCGAAGATTTCACCTCACTTTCTGTCCCTATAACAATTGGATTTTGGAAAATTTTGAGTTGTTGTGGAAACAATGATTGGTGTTAAAGCTTCAGTGGAGACACCCTTTTCCCATGATAACTCTTACAGGAAAGAATTTCTCTTCCTAGGGGTACATTTACTCTCATGTCCTGGTGTCTTCCTCCGTTTGTAAGTAGGAGTCGTTAGTAAGTTGGATGTTTGTAACTCGGGGACCACCTGTACTGGCTTTTTACCCCTGTTTCAATTTCTTGGTGACCAATCTCTGTGGGAAACCCTTGCAGATGGTTTGTGCTGTTCCACGGGCCACATTCTTCTTTAGGTATAGATGGTGGAAAAGTGGGAGACTCGTGTAGAAATTGTCTGCATATTGGTGGTAACCCTTCCCAAACAGTGGTTCTATCAGCTGCCAGACAATCTTGCCACTTGTCCCCATATAGGTAGGGCATCCAGGGGGGTTTAGCTGGCTGTCCTTTCCCTCATAAATTTTGAAATCATAAGTGTAACTGGGGGTCCTGTCACAGGCCTTGTAAAATTTTACCCCATATTTGGCTTGTTTACTGGGGAGGTATTCCGTTAAAGTGTACTAGGGCTTCATCTACACAAATATTTATATCAGGTGTAAACATTTGCTTGAAGCAGAAGCAAAAAAAATTGATTAGGGGCTGAATTTTGAATCATTTATCATAATCGGGATGATTTTGAGGGAGGCACTGGGCATTGTTGTTGAAATGTAAAAACCTCATATGGCCACAGCCGTGCGATCCCACTCCTTCTGAGGGATGTTCAGGAACATCCACTCAGCAGGACAAAAGGCCCATCCAGCCATTTATATGCAGTGGCCGTGTGGGAGGCAGTTAATGACTATCACAAATATGACTATTGCTCAAAGGTAAAAAAAAAATAGTAAAATAAATAAATTCAGAGCTTGCCACTGCTTGCCTCCTTCTGGGAATGATAGGCTGCCATGTTTATCCTTTAGCTTCAGTTTAGAATGGGATTTATTTTTTTCTGTTTTGGACAGAGTTGGGAGGAGTTAGGACACCAACATATTTTTATTGCTGTCTGAGTCTCTGTTTGGGAGATTCAACCTCTCTACAAAGAGAGGTGAACTTTATGCAAACTTTGTGAACTTTTACAAAAAAGGTGAACTTATCCTTTAAAGTGATATTAACCCTTTTTTACATTTTTAATACGGATGTTAAGACTTACATATAATGTATTATACAGTATATTGTATAATATTGTTCCTGGAAAGTGCTTCTAGCTTCACCCACAGTTGCCCCTGACTTTCCAGTCATGCATGTGTCTCCTTTAGGTAACATATTCAATGACACAGAAACTGGCAAACCATGCCCATGCCCTCTTCTCCCAGTTAATTGACAGGCAGACTGGGAAACAGCATGGAATATCCTGGAAAAGGTGGTGGTAACGTGGACAGCAGATCAGTCTTTTGGGACTGGAGAGAGTAGTTAATGTACTGTAGTTTTTTTTTAACTTAATACAGTAAATGCATTAAGGTAAAAAAAAATGCATATTCTTTGGTACTACTTTAGGCTTGGTTCTTTTTATTTCAGCACCCTTTGAAGTTGCTTAAGTTACTTACCAGAGATAATTGCTTCTTTTGTACACTCTATAGAACCTTGAATTTGCAGATGGCCCAATGGGGCAACTCTGGCAGCTCTGGAGGGCAAAGTCTTCCATTGTATGCATCTGACAGTAGCTATCAAATTCTATACTTAAACAGAGCTACTATAACTAATCCCTTACCAGCTTGAAAGTACTCTTGCACTGAGTGACCATGCTTATTGTGTAAGGCTCTTAGCCTGTTGTTAGGAATAACAACCACTTTAGGACTGCCCATCCCCTTTGGTAGATCCACCTATTACAAAGCTACAACTGATCCCACCCTTTATTAATCAACCTGACCCCTTCTGCAGAATCTATCAACACAAGCTCTAAAAGTGGGCAGGACTCAATTTCTTACTTGAGCTGGATTGCAGTAGAATTTAGGAATACCTGCAGCAGTGATTCCAATTGCCTCACTCTTGTTGCTCCTCTGATTCAATGTTCCACCAGGCTCCCCTCTCAAACTTGGGTTAGTCCAGCTGCAGCACAGCTCCATCTTTTCTTTTCCACCTGGAGTCAGTAGTTTTACTCTCTAAGCTCTGGTAACTTCTCTTTGTGGTTCTGTCCTATTTTACCATGCCACGGTAGCTACCTACAGTCTTTCTCTCTCACCTCTGGAATTAATAGTCTGTCTTCTTCTGCAGTCCTGCTTCCTGCAGTTTTGTTCTGTTCTCTCTCTCGAATTCCCAAAAATGTGGATCTCCTCCTCTAACCAGCCTAACCTCCTGGCTAAAAAGCCAACAGCTGGATGATACAATGTGTGAAGAGAATTACACAGACAAGACTTCTAGATGAAGACACTCTGGCACTGATTAAAAATGTACAAATCAAATAATTTATTTCTTTTAACTTTACTAAAGCTTGCCAAAATGGTGAAGAACATTCATAATGCGCATAATAGCATTTTTTGTCTTTGATGGTTTTTCTAACATTTTGGCAATACTTCTATTTCGGCGTTCAAGTATAGTAACCCCTGCTGTAAGACAATGCCACTGACACATATAGGGTCACCACTAGAGTTGAGCGAACCCGGACTGTAAAGTTCGGGTCCGTACCGAACTTTGGGGTGTCCGGGACCCGGACCCGGACTTTTCAAAAAAAGTCCGGGTTCGGGTCTGGGATATACACAGTCACCGTAACAGAATGTCGTCCCCAATGATATGAACTTGCGGCTTTATCTTCATAACGGTTTTACAATCTTTTTGGTAGTTTCTGTTTTTTACGATAATACGCGTAATACTTACAAGAAGTGGTAAAACCGTTCGAAATCATTTCAATTTTCTTTATTTAATAAACTAAACATGTAAAAATTAGTCACGGTCTCACAGAAGTAGATCTTCAGAACAGACACATTAAGAGAAGTGTGTAACATAGTAGGTCGACAACCGAAAAATCGGTCCTCCAATCCGACCAA
>BLSH010377369.1:74044-89281 GCA_018402905.1 Glandirana rugosa | reverse complement strand
AGTGACACACACACTTGAAATTATTGTGCAGAAGAGATGTGCAATGTTTGACGGTTTCATTTAAAGTGATACACACATTTTGCAGAACAGTGATATGGGTACTCTGGGCTTCTTTATGCTTTTTGGACAGTTCGAAGTTTGAAGATGATTTTAGAACAGTTCTATGGCCTCTAATGTTAATTAATACTTTTCAGACCCATTTTGAAGATGATCTCCATTTTTGCATTTTTATGTTTTTATTTTTTTGAAAATATTTAAAGTTATTTCACTGTCCCCATTTCTTTGTAGGGCACTTGTCCCACCCTTACCCACATTTTCCTTCTTTTTGCAGACCTCTAGGACCTTCCTGGGCTTTTTTACAGCATTTTTAAGATTTTTCATTAAAATTACCAGAACACCGGACCCGAACCCGGACTTTTTTTGAAAAGTCCGGGTCCGGGTCCCGGACACCCCAAAGTTCGGTACGGACCCGAACTTTACAGTCCGGGTTCGCTCAACTCTACTTAGCACATCTACATCAATATATTTTAAGGAAACTTTTAAAGAGATAATATCTAGAAGGTCATTGCTAAACTGTCCTTAAAATGCTTTTTTTGCATGGCACTTACAGTATGCTTTTCCCGTGGCTTCAGAACTTGCTCAGTCTCTCTACATTGTCAAAAATCATCTATCGGGAATTTTACTGTGACCTTCTAGTCCTCATGCTTGTTCTAGGCTTAGAAACTTCTAAAGCCAAAAACAGCCAGATAAATAGTATTTATATACAGGGTTTAGCAATGGCAGTCCCTGTTTTTATTTTTCTTCAGAATTTCTTTAGTAGAATTTACAGAGAGACAAAATAAAAAACTAGAATTTAGTAACACCATTTGGCCACCATAGTGGTATCAATAAGATATACCACTAATGTTCGGTTCCTCAAATTTCATACTGGATCTGCCAATCCATTGAGGAATCGAGTGTCTCTAACCTTAAGCTTCAATAATTGTTGTTTTTAATTTTTAATGCTATAGAATCAAATGACAAAATAAATACATTTAGGATAATGTCTAAACTTAAAACACAATACAGTATCATATTGTAATGTTTTTAAGAGCACCTTTAGAAGTTAAAAGGCTTGGGAAATCCCACATGAGACCAAGTGCACATAGCATTTATACCTGTTAAAATCTGTAATATAGTTAGAAAAAAAAATGTTGTCTCAGTGCTGGCTGTAGCTCCACATCTGACAGAAGCAAAATTAGGGACGTTCCAATAGAGGAGATTCAGGCAGCACTGAAACCACAGTTTCCCTCTATTCTGCAGCCCTCTTTGCTCTGCAGCATGTGCCTTCACTGCTCCCTTTGTACTGTTAAATGACTGAGCCCACAACCTCTCACAGCTGCAAGTATGTGTGGAGGTAATTACTACAGTAGTAGCTGACAACTTGTCTTTTAAATTATGGAAAATGGAGAGGATCGCAGACAGGTACTACACTAGTATTTCTCAAACAAATGTAGTAGATGACTTGTGGTATTGTGGGCTTGTGTTTTGTGAATGAAGGTTCTCCTATATATAAGGTGTGTGCAGCCTATTGCATTAGGGTGTGTACCCCAAAGCTCAAACATACATACCGTTTCCTGCAGCCTCAGCTGCATGGGACTGTGAATGAATGGGAAGTGCTCTGTGCTAAGTGGCTTTCTGTTCATTCACAAATGGAAGCATAGTAAACACAGTTTACTATGCTTCAGTCGTGAATAAACACAGTGAGTGTGTTCACTGTGTTCATTTAGAAAAGGAAGTGACCGGTAAATTACATATTTACTAGCCTCTTCCCCCACTCTCCATTCTGAAACAAGCAACACAGCAGCCAGGGGGAGAGGAGAGGAGGGAAGCCAGAAGCAATGTGAAGGGGGGATCCCAGGCAATAGGGGGAATCGGCACCCCTCGCAGTGATTAGGGTGAGACCAGGCACACCCCCTGCGCATGCCTATGGCTCCCCTCTAGCTGCCATCATTCACAAATTAATTTATTGATGTTGTGTTAAAAGACAGCCAATGTATTTCGGGGGTACACCCCCTTCATCAGGGCTACAATAAAACATAATAGAACGTAAAACTATTTGTGACATGCAATGAAATGAAGATGAAGAGATGAGGGAATATCAGATATTAAGTGATGAAGTGCAATGGGTTCATTTTCAAAATTAATAATATCAGATTCTACATGGTTGTAGATGCCGTTGCACCATTATATACATAACTGAAATAATACACAGGAAAACAAGCAATTCAATTCAATAATAACAAAAAAAAAGAAACTCACGGGTTAAAAGAACTCCCTCAATCTCTCACTCTCTCTCTCTCAGCAAACCTCTAATATATATATAATCCGTCATCTCTTCATCTTCATTTCATTGCATGTATGCATATTTGAGAATATGCAGGGATTTTTGGGATGCACATTTGTGTATGCACATGTATGTGTATGTTAATCATGAGGTTTTATAATTGTTAGGCTCATGACTTTATCAGCCACAATTATTTTTTACATTATATTATGGTGTATTGTAGCCCTGATGAAGGGGGAGTTGCTTTAACCCCTGAAACATGTTGGCTGTCTTTTAACACAACATCAATAAATTAATTTGGACTCTTGTCTTATGGTCTGGCACTCCATATGTGAATGTCTTTTCTTGATATCCTGCTGGAGTACCCACAGTAGGGTAGCCTTGTCTGTTGTGAGTAGCCTAACATGAGCCAGTGGGCTATACAATGTTTTTTGCCCTTTCGCTACCTTCTTTAAACTCATATCAATGTCCCAGTGCCTCTTGGGTGCCCTTTTTTTCATTCGAGTCATCATTCACAACACAAGCGACTAGTTACTACTGTACTAACCTCCTTTAACCACTCCAGATCCGCGCTATTGCCATAGTACGGCTCCAGCGCGGATCTGGAATGCCCGGACGACGTCCATGGACGTCGCCCCCTGTGCGCGCTCCTCTCGCGCCCCCTAGTGGCAGTAGCGGCGCGCGCACGCGCGCGTGCCCGTGCCTCGGGCGGACTCGATGTCCGCCCGGACCCGCCGATCTCCTTCAGGAGCCTCAGAACGGGGAACCGCCGTTGTAAACACGGCGGTTCCCCGTTCTGTGACAGGGGACATACCAGATCTACTGATCCCTGTCACTGGGATCAGTTAGATCTGTTCTGTCCCGGCCAGCCCTGCCCCCCCACAGTTAGAACACACCCAGGGAACTTTTGTTAACCCCTTCACTGCCCCCTGCTGGTTAACCCCTTCACTGCCAATGACATTTACACAGTAATCAGTGGACATTTAAATTTCTGATCGCTGTATAAATGTCATTGGTCCCAAAAATGTGTCAAAAATGTCCGACATGTCCGCCCCAATATCGCAGTCCCGCTAAAAATCGCAGATCGCCGCCATTACTAGTAAAAAAAAAAAAATAATAAAAACGCCATAAATCAATTCCCAGTTTGTAGACGCGATAACTTTTGCGCAAACCAATCAATATACGCCGATTGCGATTTTTTTTTTACCAAAAATATGTAGAAGAATATATATCGGCCAAAACTGATGAATATTTTTTTTAATGGATTTGTACTTTAGCAAAAAGTAAAAAATATTGTTCTTTTTTGCAAAATTGTCGCTCATTTTTTGTTTATAGCGGCGATCAGAAATGACGCAGAGGTGATCAAATACCACCAAAAGAAAGCTCTATTTGTGGGAAAAAAAGGACGCAAATTTTATTTGGGTACAACGTCGCACGACCGCGCAATTGTCATTCAAAATGCGACAGCGCTGAAAGCCAAAAATTGGTCTGGGCAGGAGGGGGGTTTAAGTGCCCGGTAAGGAAGGGGTTAAACTAGCTGGTGGCTACGGAAGATAGTGATCTCAGTCTTTTATCAGTACAAAGGGAAGATAGGAGGCCTCTCCACTATGTGCTTTCAGTAAAAAGTCCATCTCATTGCTCCAGTTTGGCCGGATAGCAGTGAAAGCCTTTGGTCCCAACAATGATGTCAGATTATCTGAATGACATTTGCATTCACTGCACAGGCGTTAAACTCTCACACAAGTGAATGCTATGTCTTTTACATGTTTAGCAATCAGCAACCTGTAAAAAAGTTGCTAACAACTTGCAAGAACCATTTTTTTCTGAGTGCATTGCAATGTCAAAATTTGAATAAAGCTCTCCTAAATTAAAGTGCATATAGCCACTTTAAGCTTTACCATTCTGCTGCATTACATAAAAGTTACACTAATGTGATATTATGTTAACCAGTAAAGTTTGTTGATTGTATTTTGTGGTAAATACTGTATATATGATTGCACAAATTACGCAAATAGTGCATGAGGAAAAGTTACAGGAAAATGCTTCATTTTCTAATTTTTTAATATTGATTCCCAATAAAAACAAAGGAATTAAAATTATATGCATCCAAATTTGCTACCAAATTTAATTCCCTAAATAAATAATATATAATATTTTAGGGTAGACTACAAATGCTAAAAGCTAAAATGCACACAATTGAGATATTGCCAAAATGAAAGAAAAAAAACTCTAGGACTCAAGGAGGTTCAGGAATTTTTTTTTTTTTTTTTTTACAATTTCAGGTCATTCCACTTTATGGTATACATCTCATCAAATATTGATGCTCTCTTAATTTTTACTAGTTCTGTAAATCCCCTAAAAACACTTTATCACCTAATCATCTAAAATTTATAATTTCCGAAGCAGTTTGGAAAATGATCATACGTTTCATAAACTGTAACAGTGTTCTGAACAATTCATTATCTTTTCTAGAAAAAAAACAAAATCCTCTTAATCAGCGTTACATAAAATGAAGCCATAAATTCTAATTGTTCCTGCACTGCAACCATTAGACAATGAAGGAAAGCATTGAAATAAACTTTTTGACCCTAAAATGTATTTAAAGCAAAAAAAAAAAACTTGAACTTGGGGTTGAGTTAAAGTAGAAGGTCAGCCTAAAACTAGAATCTCTAAATCTACTTGCAGCCACAATCTAAGCCTAACCGATCTAGCCCTGTAAAGCAAAAATTGCTATACATACTTTTTCTGAAGCCGCTCCAGTCCGGTCCACGGTGAGCTGTCAGCGCCGGCTTCTCTGTGTAGGTGGGTGCAGAAGAGGTGCAGTGACGCCACTTCCCAGGCATTTCCCAGCCATTGTCAGCTGTCTCCTGCACACAGCTTCCGTCACTGGAGCCTGGACCAGAGCGGCTTCTGAAAAGGTATGTATAGTGATTTTTGCTTTAAAGGGCTGGATAGGTTAGTTTTAGATTGTGGCTGCCAGTAGATTTAGAGATTTTAGGCTGAACTTCCACTTTAAGTAAAGAATGGTTAAGACTCTTGTTAGGTTGCTTTTTCTCTTGGGAGATTTAAGTTAAATGATGATGCCAATACAAAATATAAAGATTAAACCACAAACCTGACAAGCAAAGCTAAAAACTATACAGTATTTGGAATTTATTATATAAAAGGTTCTAATAAATATAAGTAAATTAGGTAACATTTTACTTGCAATGCTTAACTGTGTAATGCTTACCTAATTTTATTCTATAACACAGGCTAGAAGCCAATTTGCTAGCTTTAAAGTTAATTTTTTATTGTGTACCCCGGCGCCAGGGTACAGTAACCTTTAAGAAGCTGTATTTCCATTGCATTTGCCAAATTGGTGCAAGTAACACCTTAACAAAGTTTTCTGCTATGTTTATGCAGATGGTGAAGTGAGGCTTCAAATTTAAGCCAAATCTGACTTGTGTCATTTCTGTATTTTCAGTTTCCATGCCAGGTGCAGATGGTAAGTACCTAGGCTTTGTTTGTTGAAGAGATCTGAAATTTAGCTTGCATACCAGAATGCATGATGTGTTGGATTACTGAAGGAAATTATTCAGCATTTCCTATTGACAGTATAAATACTGCTCTGTGAGCTTAAGGAGGGGAGACTAGAATTTGATTTCCATTCATGAAAGTAAACATCTATTAATATATCTGAGCTTAAATTTGGTTATTCACCAAGTTAACTTTCAAAACATTGTATTATAGATATTTGAATGTAATGAAATACTTTGACACAAAACAAGAGTTTTTTTTTCTGTGGTTACATCAAGCATATTATTTTATTTTAAATCCCTATCTTATTTTGTTTAAAATAATGAAACTACAGCTCATAATGAGCAAACAAGCTCTGATTCAAATTCCTTTCCACCAGCATTATTATCTCATCTCATGTCTCAGCTGTTTCTAAATATTTTCCAAAAAAAAAAAACACATCTCACACTCTAAAATCATGACAAGTCTGCTCTTGAACTTATTTTACGTCTGAATTTGTGAATATTTTTAACAACATTTTCCAAAATGTCAACTTAGATAATTGTTGTATAGTTTTTCAGGTTCACAAAAAAAGTAAGACATAAAACAATACAAACACCATATCTGCCATACAAGTCTATTAATTTAGTAATTCAATTAGGAGTCTGCTGCTATTTAATCTAAATTCTTTATACTAAAGATCTCTTTGACTATAGCAAATACAATGCTAGCTAAAAATAAACCAAAACAATAAAAGAAAATTATTCTAAAGCCCCCAGACACTTATTGACTTATGAAGTGACATTTATCATGGGTATCAGTGAGGTATTGAGGGGTTAGCTTCCTAGGCTTATCCCTCTCCTCTTTATGTTCTGGAAGGAGGGTGGCTCTCTGGGGTCTTCTTTGGCTACTTCCTTCTAATGTACTTACTCATCCTTTCCTCATCCCCTACCTTTTTTTGAACAATGTGACCTGGGTATTGATTTGGACAGCAGGCCTTTAGAAGCAATTTTCCTCCCTCATCCTGGTATACGCTTTTGATTAGAGATGTGATTGGGGGAGACCCACATGGTAGTAGTGAACACCTATCCTCTGTTATGCTACAAGACTTCCCAATAGGGTCTACCCGCCCTAGTTTCCTAAACGGTACCTGTATCTTTTTTCTGTATGTTGTTCAGTGTGGAGCCTCTCTGGGGTCACCACGGTTCACTTTATTTTATTTTTTATTTTTTCCTTTAACCCCATATGATAGTATTCTGGAATTGAACTAATCCAAGTGTAAAATTTTTGAAAAGCATTATGTAATTAAAAAAATATTTTATGTTTATTTTCCTCACAGTTATTACCTTTTGTATCACCTGACCCTCCCTCCTAGACTGTAAGCTCTAACGTGCAGGGCCCTCTAATTCCTCCTGTATTGAATTGTATTGTAACTGTACTGTCTGCCCTTATGTTGTAAAGCTCTGCAAAACCTATTGGCGCTATATAAAACCTGTATAATAATAATAATAATAAACAAGGTAAAGGCTTTGACATTCATTTTTATGGTTGTCCAAGACCCTGACAGGAAGTTGTCTTTCAACCCCCAGTACATTTGTGACAGGCTGAGCTCATCCTCTCATCAGAGCTACTATTGTAATTGACCTAATTATTTTTTTCACTTATTCCTATGAAAAGTCCACTGAAGAGTATAGGAAACAGAAATGCTGTGAATGTTGGCTTGGTTAAAAAACATCTTTACTGATGTCTCAAACAGCAGCAAAAATGTCCTGGGATCAAAACCTATCCTTAACCACTTGCTTACTGGGCGCTTAAACCCCCCTCCTGCCCAGACCAATTTTCAGTTTTCAGTGCTGTCACTCATTGAATGACAATTGCGCGGTCGTGCGATGTTGTATCCAAACAAAATTGGTGTCCTTTTTTTCCCACAAATAGCTTTCTTTTGGTGGTATTTGATCACCTCTGCGGTTTTTATTTTTTGCGCTATAAACAAACAAAGAGCGATGATTTTGAAAAAAGGACAATATTTTTTACTTTTTGCTATAATAAATATCCAAAAATAAAAAATAAAAAAACAAATGTATTCATCAGTTTAGACCGATATATATTCCTCTACATATTTTTGGTAAAAAAAATCGCAATCGACGCATATTGATTGGGTTGCGCAAAAGTTATAGCGCATACAAACTATGGACATTATGGCGTTTTTATTCATTTATTTTATTTTATTTTTTTTTACTGCTAATGGCAGCGATCTGCAATTTTTATCGGGACTGCGATATTGCAGCAGACATGTCGGACGTTTTTGACACTTTTTTGGGACCAATGACATTTATACAGCAATCATATCTAAAAATAGACACTGATTACTGTGTAAATGTCATTGACAGGGAAGGGGTTAACACTAAGGGGGCAGTGAAGGGGTTAAAAGTGTTCCCTGGGTGTGTTCTAACTGTAGGGGGGACGGGCAGGGCTGACAGAGACATAGCAGATCTAACTGATCCCGTTCACAGGGACCAGCAGATCTGTCTTGCCCCCCTCACATCGGCGGCTCCCCGTTCTGGCTCTCTGTGAGCAGATCGCGGGTCTCCGGTGGACATGGGGTCCGCCCGACCCGCGGGCCGCTGGCGGCAACGAGAGCACGCCCAGCACGAGCCAAAGGGGAGGATGTCTATTGATGGCCTCCCGGCAAATTACATCCGCGCTGTAGCCGTCAGTCGGCTATGGTGCGGGTCTGAAGAGTTTAAACACACATAGTAGAAATTAATTTTGGCTAGGGTTGCTGACATCATATTCCCATAGTAGCAACTTCTGGCCAGTTTTAGAAAGTGTGGAATAAGCTATACTAGACTTAAATCTTCCTCTGGGGATGGGTTAGGTATGCAATGCAAAGGATTATATCCCACAAGAACAAGTTGGCTTTTATGTCATGTTTACCTAAAACTTGTGCATTTGCTATGTATATGTTTTTGTAGTTATAATTCGATCATATTTCCAGTTAATAGTGGCTATTTCTATTAAATTTCTATAAAAATATTTAGCATTCTGTAATGTTAGCTGTTGGAAAGCCAAGTTGACCAATAATAATTTACAGTCTTGTTACTGGCTCAGGTCACCTGTATATGATATCACGTGATTTCACTGGGGTTTTTTTCTAATACCCAAGTGAGATGGACAGGTTCAAACCCACTCTTACAGCTGAAAACTTTTTCATGGTTTTTCCTGGACTGGAAATGTAATTTTTATTCTACAGTGACAGCCGCATTAGAAACATCTATTATACTTTTTCTATTTTTTTCTATCAGCCCAGGTATCATCCATTGGCTTAGGCGGCTCCTTCTTTGTGAAGCTGCATCAGAAATTTAGTGTTGAATGTTAGGTGCTAAAGCAACCTGGGAGCCCAATAATTACTTATGTTCTTGCACACATCACTCAGCCTAAAGGTACATCTAGTTAACTCAGAATGGAAGGCAGGGTTAACTTCCCATATTTGCAAAGTGATATCTTGAAATGTATGCAAAGTAACTTAAAGGTTAACTCCACTTTTGTGGGAACAAATATAGCAAATAACAATAGCATTGCATATGCAATTGCTAGATAAGTCATATTGTAAGTAAATGTTATTACAATATTACAATTAACTTTACTTTCCACTTTCAATGATACATTTTCAAAATACAGGTTATAACATAGAAAGACATGCTGATATAAGCAAAGTATTACTCATTTCCAAGACTATCTCTGTAAATGGAATTATCATTCCTTTTTTATTAGCAGCTGCTGTAATTTTCTGCAAAATTAAATGCAATATGGCAACCTGGTTCAGTACGCTATTGGTGATGTGTTGGGTACAGATTAGGGTGCAGCAGAATGTAACAAATAATATACCTTACTTCACTAGACATCATGATTGTTCCTGGATTATACCTGGGGACATAATTATTCTTTTTACATGTTTCTATTTTTATTTTCAATTAAACAAATTTTTGAAAGTGTCTGTGCTTCTTCACACTGTACTCATTTCCTTAGGCATGTGGGGATATCAGGTCCTCCTTTGTTCTAAAGGGGCTTCTTGATTTTGATAAGCCACCCTGCAAACTAGCACACCCTTTATGAGCTGCAGGATGAATCGGATGAGGTTTTTTCAGTTTTTTCTTCCATAAGGAGGTGAGGTGCCTTTCAAGGGGGTGTCTGAGCAAACCCTTCTTGCAATGCCTGCCCTATATTGACACGCATGTGTACTACATGTTTATTTATTTAACCACTTCAGCCCCGGAAGGATTTTCCAGGTTAGGACCAGAGCACTTTTTGTGAATCGGCGCTGTGTCGCTTTAATTGACAATTGCGCGGTCGTGCGACCTTGTACCCAAACAAAATTTGTGTCCTTTTTTTTCCCACAAATAGAGCTTTCTTTTGGTGGCATTTGATCACCACTGCGTCATTTCTGATCGCCGATATAAACAAAGAAATAGCAACAATTTTGCAAAAAAAAAAACAATATTTCTTACTTTTTGCTAAAATTCAAATCCAAAAAAAAATATAAAAAAATTTTTTTTTCATCGGTTTTGGCCGATTTATATTCTTCCTCATATTTTTGGTAAAAAAAATAGCAATCGGCGTTTATTGATTGATTTGCGCAAAAGTTGCCGCGTTTACGGATGATGAGAATTAATTTCTGGGGTTTTTATTTTTTTTAATTTTCTACTAGTAATGGCGGTGATCTGCGATTTTTAGCGGTACTGCGATATTGGGGTGGACATGTCGGACATTTTTTACACTTTTTTGGGAACATTGACATTTATTCAGCAATCAGAAATGTAAATGTCCACTGATTACTGTATAAATGTCATTGGCAGTGAAGGGGTTAACCTGCAGGGGGAGATCTAGGGGTTAACTGTGTTCCCTGGGCGTGTTCTAATTGTGGGGGGGCTGGGCTACCATGGGCATGAGAGATCTAACTGATCCCAGTGACAGAGATCAGTAGATGTACAGGAGAAAAACCACAGAGTGTTCCAAGACAGGGACACACTTGGTCAAGAGGATAACGTTAGGACTTTAAAGAACTGACTACCACCCAGGATGAACACTACTACTTGTATTAAAAACAAGAATTTATTGATACATAGTTAAAAGCCTATTTAGGCATATTGCATGAACCATGTACAGTATCCAATGTTAACATACATGTAAACAACAGACAATATTTTTGATAGACTAGGAGCATAAAAATAAGATCCCAAGTTCCCAAAATTGTCGGTAAGGTCTGTGGAAATAATTAATAATCAAAAAATAGGAGTACAAACGGGTATATACTGTGTTAGCAAAAAAAAGAAAAAAAAACCCAAAGGGAAAGGGGAAAGCACCAATCAATCCCCATATTCAAAGGTGGCTGCAAACCCATACCCAGCAATGACGAATTGAGTCAAGGCAGCTAACCAGTATAACCCCTTTCATCTAAAGAATGATCCTTACCTGCCAGACAGATGGACCGGGGACTCACGGCTGCGGGGCTTCCACACCTCCATCCTGTGCCGTGTCCCTGGTCCGATTAAGAGCCAGTCCCAGCGGAAGTGACAGAGCCGCCTGGGCTCTTTGGCATCACTTCCGCCTTGAGTGTCCAGGGGCGGCGCATGCGCAGCACCCCAGCGCGGTCACCATGACCACGTCTGGGGGCAGCGCACTCCACCGCCTCTTCCCGGCCGACGAGCCACCCGGGAGCCTGCCGGAGGTAAAGAGGTCCTCCGGATTCAGCACTCAAGCACTCCCCATTTACCCACGGAGGAGAGAAAGGGGAAGCAGATCCACGGGTCCCCCCCGCACAGCGCCACCCACCAGGGAAGAGGTGGTGCAGTGCGCCGCCCCCAGACGTGGTCATGGTGACTGCGCTGGGGTGCTGCACATGCACCGCCCCTGGACACTCGGGGCGGAAGTGACGCCGAAGAGCCCAGGCAGCTCTGTCACTTCCGCCAGGGCAAGTTCTTAATCGGACCAGGGACTCGGCACAGGACGGAGGTGTGGAAGCCCCGCAGTCGTGAGTCTCCGGTCCATCTGTCTGGCAGGTAAGGATCATTCTTTAGATGAAAGGGGTTATACTGGTTAGCTGCCTTGACTCAATTCGTCAATGCTGGGTATGGGTTTGCAGCCACCTTTGAATATGGGGATTGATTGGTGCTTTCCCCTTTCCCTTTGGGTTTTTTTTTTTTTGCTAACACAGTATATACCCGATTATACCCCTATTTTTCGATTAGTAATTATTTCCACAGACCTTACCGACAATTTTGGGAACTTGGGAGCAAGAGCTGGTCCAGCACTCCCCAGACCAGGGTGAATGGTTCTGGCACCACCACCTGAATTCTTTCTAGGGGGGAGAGAGGGGGGGCTGCTCCTCGGCTCCCGGCCGCATATCAGTGCCCACCTGTGCCAGCTATCAGTGCCCACCTGTGCCACCTAAAAGTGCCCACCTGCGCCACCTAACAGTGCCCACCTGTGCCACCTAACAGTGCCCACCTGTGCCACCTAAAAGTGCCCACCTGCGCCACCTAAAAGTGCCCACCTTTGCCACCTAAAAGTACCCCCTATCAGTGCCCATCAGTGCCCAGTGCCACTTATTAGTGCCGCCTAGGAGTGTCCATCAGTGGCGCATATCAGTGCCATGTATCAGTGCCCATCAGTGTTGCTTGTCAGTGCCGCCCATCAATGCTGCATATTTGCCCCATCATCAGTGCAACCTTATCAGTGCCACCTCATCAGTGCCAATCTGTACTGCCTCATCAGTGCCCGTCAGTGTAGCCTCATCAGTGCCCATCAGTGTAGCCACGTCAGTGCCCGTCAGTGAAGGAGAAAATGTACTTTATACAAATTTTTGTAACAGTAACAAAGAAAAATGTTTTTTATTTTCAAAATTTTCGGTCTTTTTTTTTGTTATAGCGCAAAAAATAAAAACCGCAGGGGTGATCAAATACCACCAAAAGAAAGCTCTATTTGTGGGAACAAAATTATAAAAATTTTGTTTGGGTACAGCGTCGCACGACCGCGCAATTCTCATTCGAATCGCAAAAGCACTGAAAGCTGAAAATTGGTCTGGGCGGGAAGTGTCCTAAGTGCCTGGTATTTAAGTGGTTAAACCTGCTTAGTTTTAGATCCTGTGATGCCATCACTGACTCCCTATTCTTTTCTATGCAATGAAGACGGGTTTTGGCTGGTGTGAGGATGCAGAAAGATGATGTACATTACTTCCACAAAAAAAAATAAAACCGCAAGACCCTATCTATAAGCAAACAAAGAGGCTTGGCAAAGGGGCATATTGGCCGAGAAATATGATGCCTATCCCCCCAGTGTCCTCTCTCATTACATGCTAGTGTGCTAGTTGATTCTACTGCAGCGCTGCTGTCATGTACCTGAGAGGAGACTGAAATAACGAGGTTGGCCTCTCTTGTATCTCCAGCCCAGGCCACACTGGGAGTGAAACAGAGGGTGCTAAGGGAGAGGAGGAACATGAGTGCCTGCAGATGTAGATCGGGGAACGTGCACCAGGAGATGTGATTCCAAGGCAGCAGGAGAACCATTAGATCAGGAACAGCAGCTGTGCACAGTAGTTCAGCTGAGGTTAAGGAAGCACTCCACTTGTGCTGTGGGGCCAGGATGTGTGGCTGGTCAAAGCTCTCAGCAGGCTTGCAGCAAGAACATTCAGTGGTGTGCAGAACTGCAGCAGCAGACAGCCGAACAGACACTGAAACGGGGCGATAAGCCAGGATCAGAGACAGAAGCGTGGTCATAGGATTAGCTAGGGTCATCAACAGGAGGGCATGAAGGTGCCAAATCAGGAGCAAAGCCAAAGTCAGGAATGAGCTGGGTCAGGGACTAGTGACAAGACAGAAGCGGGATCCATGATTGGGTCAGGAGTAAACCAGGTCAGCAACAGGGAACACACTCGAGGTACACAGGACACAAAGAACAGCTGAAGACCAGTCAGCATTAGAGCACAAGCAGAAGCATCCTTAAATAGTCCGTCTGACTCCAACATACATGTGCGCACATGCGAATTGCTGATAGCCATTCTGTGGAGATTCATGCGCGCATTCCTATTAGCCAAACGTCTTTGTGCTGTGTGTGTCTATTAGGCAAATGGCTGGTTGGTATTCTCTGACAGCTGCTGACATAGTGGAGCTGCTCTGCTCCTTGCTCTCGGCCCCTGCCAGCTGCCTGTCATTTTCAGTTGCAGTGGTTATTCTACATTGAGCAGCATGTGGATCCTGACTCTTCTCTCCTCATCCCACTGGTGCTTGTTGTGAACATATACAGGCTGATGTGATGCTCCAATACCAGGCTGCATGTTCTTTCCTTAACTTGTAAGTGGATGCTGCTTTTATTGCCAATAAAGTGTATTTTATACTGTGTCTCTGTGTTTTCCTCTGACGCTGATCTCCCAAGATGGCTTTGCAGATGCTGCATCCATGGTAAGATGTTCTTGGCTTCTAGAATTATCTCCATCATTTTCCACACATCCTCACCTTGGAGACAAGAATCCCATTGCTCCTGGACTTTGTATGTTTTTTTTTTTTTCAATTATTATTTAGCTCTTTGTCTCCCAGCCTTTTTTCCCTCATAATCCACCAGTACACGGGCTAGTGTTACGGTTTTTATGTCTTCCCTGCCTATGAGCAATTGTTATTTGCATATGAAGTCAGACATCTGGAAAATATAATAAAACATTTTATGAAGATAGGAATGTTCAGCAAATCAGGATTGCAAGGACTAAGCTATTTCTAAGATAGGAATTTTCTTGAATTATTTTTTTAAAATCACATTTTTAAAAGACCACAATCATGGGAGCTGTCATTGTATGTCTCCCTAAGTTGGCTCTATATGTGGTATATATCACTAATTGTACAACATCGGTGCCATTTTATATAACTAAGAACTAATCAAGCTTTGGTTAAAAAATAATGCAATACTGAAAGACCATAGGAACTGCTACAGGCAACATGCACCTTTAGTAATAACTAGAGTTGAGCGAACCCGGACTGTAAAGTTCACGTCCGTACCGAACTTTGGGGTGTCCGGGACCCGGACTCGAACCCGGACTTTTCAAAAAAAGTCCGGGTTCGGGTCCGGGGTTCTGGTAATTTTAATGAAAATTCTTAAAAATGCTGTAAAAAAGTCCAGGAAGGTCCTAGAGGTCTGCAAAGGGAAGGAAAATGGGGGTAAGGGTGGGACAAGTGCCCTACAAAGAAATGGGGACAGGGAAATAACTTTAAATATTTTAAAAAAAATAAAAACATAAAAAATGCAAAAATGGAGGTGAATGGGGATCATCTTCAAACTGTGTCTGAAAAGTATTAATTAACAGTAGAGGCCATAGAACTGTTCTAAAATCATCTTCAAACTGTGTCAAAAAGTATCAATAAGCCGGG
>BLSH010377369.1:48193-72527 GCA_018402905.1 Glandirana rugosa | reverse complement strand
GTGGGGCTTGGGGTAACTTTAGTTACCTTTCATTTAAAGTGACACACACATTTTGCAGAACAGTGATATGGGTTCTCCCGGCTTATTTATACTTTTTTGACACAGTTTGAAGATGATTTTAGAACATTTATATGGCCTTTACCATTAATTAATACTTTTCAGACCCATTTTGAAGATGATCTCCATTTTTGCTGTTTTTATTTTTTAAAAAATATTTAAAGTTATTTCCCTGTCCCCATTTCTTTGTAGGTCACTTGTCCCACCCTTACCCCCATTTCCTTCCTTTTGCAGACCTCTAGGACCTTCCAGGACTATTTTACAGCCATTTTTGTGCCTAAAAGTCCGTGTCCCCATTGATTTCAATGGGGTTCGGGGTGCGGGACAAAGTTCGGGTTCTGTCCGGACCAGAACCCGGACTTTGTCCCGAAGTTCGGCCGAACCAGCAGAACCCGGACTTCTAGAAGTTCGCTCATCTCTAGTAATAACCTAATGTGGAAGACTGTATGCCAGGATGTTAATATATCACTCCATTTTCCAAATGAATATTTAAAACAGAGTCAAGCCTACACAGCGCTGGTATACCAAACCCACTGCTAAATTGCATGCCAACTACACACCAGCATGCAGCTAAAAATCTCCTCTTTACTTTGGCGACTACTCTGTTTGATTCAGGTATGCTGTTTATGCTTTCTTTACTTATATTGGTTAAATTGAATTCACTTTATACATTATACAGCTATCAGTCTTGTGTTTGAAAACTCATGGGTCTGAATGCTAAATTGACCTTGACACACCACTACACAATGGATCTCCGTAAGCTTCAGAAATTATTTGAAACAGTGTTGTGAATCCGGTATTACAATGCTGATCTGATGTGGTAATTTAGCAACAGCCTACTATGACTTCATAAATGCTGGATAATGTCTATTTTAGTGTTTGCAAGTTAGTAAGCCACTGTAGCATTTGCAAAACCCATGGGAAATCAGCCCTTTTGTTTCTGGTGATGAGGCCACATCTATACACTACAGTATTTATATCTCCTCCAAGTGGTTTTGTTTTCGGCCGCAAAATATGCTGGTAGATGATTATATTTCACTTATACTGACGTATTTCTGTGTGTGTGCATGCGCCAGTGTGTGTGATATGTAAGAATAAATCAAGCAATGATTCACTAGGGAATGGATGAGATGTCAATTAGTGTCAGTTACTAAAACACTTAACATTGAAATACACGTGTCAATAGTGATAAAGCCTGTTCTGCCTGAGGATTTTGAAATCAATCATTTACAGAACAGCAGGTAGGGAGGACAATTATAAAACTGATGGTCAATCATTAAGTGACTTACATTTCAAGTAACATATATATTAATTACATCTGTTTCAGTCAGTGGCATATATTGGAGATTATTGGAGACTTTGACTTTAGTTGCAGTGTCATGAAAGTACTGTGGGTAAGTGTCAGAGCACGCTATGCTGATTTTTTAGAAGAAATGGGTTGAGTAGGCACATAAAAATAAAATACATTTGAGAATTTTGATTCATGGTAAAATTAATATTTCTTTGGGGCTATTGAAAATCTGAATGTAAGAAATAGGGATGGATGTAAGATATATTTCTGAAATTTTATTTTAGATTCACTAAGGGTCCTTTTACATAAACTTTCTGCTCAGATCCACCTATCAGATTTCCAGGTAGACCTGAGGGGACCCTCCAGTCTCCCCTATGGAGCGGCGGATGTCAACAGACACATTTCCACTGACACCTGTCGCCATCCAATCCTGCCCGCAAAATCCAGATGGATGGTAGTCCTATTTTGCACCTTCCTGGTGGATTGGACCGGATAAGATCAGATGAAAATGGACAGGAGGTCCATTTCCAACCGATTTCCCCATAGAGGAGAGCGGGACTGTGTCTATGTCCACTCTGCACAGTGGAGCAAACCGGACCTGTCATTCGCCTGCTCAGCAGGGATCAGCAGAGCAAACCCCCACTGAGAAAGTAGAATCTGCAAATCGGAGGCGTCCATGTGAAAGTAGCCTAAAGGTTATTGGTTGTTTCTTCAATTTAACTTCTACAATTTCACAGTCAAGGGTTAAATATTTAAATGAAAAGCCACTAGACGACTAAGATAATGTGAGTATAGAAAAAAAGTTGTTTCCAGTAAACACCACCAGAAACAGGAAAACTATAAGCACACAAAACCCGCCAGAAACTAGAGAGTATAGGATTCCAAACATCTACTGTAGATGCTTAGGAAGAAAATATCACAAAAAGTTTAGAAATCATTAAAAACAGTTTGCTACAACAGAGAGTGTGGAGTGAAAAAACTCTAAACATCAAGTGAAAAGTAAGCACAAAACACTAGACCCTAGGGTAAATAAAAGCACAAATGTGAGCAAAACTCATATTAAAACTATTTAGATGCCAAGGAAAATGCTAATATATTAAATAGCACTAGTAGGGATGAGCCGAACACGCCCCGATTCGGTTCGCACCAGAGAATGTGAACAGACAAAAAGTTTGGGCGAACATCTGACCACCATTAAAGTCTATAGGACCCAAACATGAAAAATCAAAAGTGTTCATTTTAAAGGCTTATATGCAATGTTATTGCCCTAAAAAGTGTATGGGGACCCGGGTCCTGCCCTAGAGAACATGTATCAATGAAAAAAAAGGTTTTAAATTGATTGTTTTTTCAGGAGCAGTGATTTTAATAATGCTTAAAGTGAAAAAAAATTAAAAATTCCCTTAAATATTGTGCCTGGGGGGTGTCCTTAGTCTGTGTGTAAAATGGCGCATCTCTGTGAGGTGTAGAACATAGCCAGAGCAAAATGACATTTCCATAGGAAAAATTGTAATTTAAAATTGCGGCTGTAATGTATTGCCGATTCCCGGCAATATACAAAAAAACGCTGAAAAAAAGTGCTTGGGGTCCCCCCCCACTCCAAACAAGGCTTTTTGGGTCTGGTTTGGATATTAAGGGGAGCCCCGCGTCAAATTAAAAATATTGACGTGGGTTTCCCCTAAAATCCAAAGCAGACCATTATCCGAGCATGCAGCCATGGCCGGTTAGGATGGGGAGTATGGGGGCTTTGAGGAGGGGGGCTCTGCCCACCTCAAAGCACCTTGTCCCCATGTTGATGAGGACAAGGGCCTCTTCCCCACAAGCCTGGCCAGTGCTTGTGGGGGTCTGCGGGCAGGGGGCTTATTGGAATCTGGAAGCCCCCTTTAATAAGGGGGCCCCCAGATCCCACCCCCCCAAAAAAGGAGTGTAGAGTTAAATAAAATAAGAGGCAGTTTTTGACAAGTCCTTTATTGTGTAAAATAGCACTTTTCTTCTGTCTTCTTTCTTCTTTCTTCCTCCATCTTCTCTTGGCCAGGTCCTTCTTCTGGTCTTCTGCTTCTTCTTTTAGTCTTCTTGCTTCCTATCTTTGTCTTCAATCTTCATCCTCATCTTCTTCTTCTTCCCCCACTTCTCCCCGCTGCTGCAGCCCAGCCCCTGAATGTCTCCCAGAATGGGCGGTCTTCACAATGACAGTTCTTTTATAAGGACGGGCGGGGCCACCAGGTGCAAAAATGGCTGACCCACCCCCTCTGACTTCGCATGGTTATATATATCTATATATCTATATATAGATATATATATATCTTTCTTTTTTATTTCTTTTTTTTTTCCTACACTAACCTGTCTGCACTAACTGACAGATAGATTTTATATTTCTAACTATCTATCTAGCTAGCTAGCTATTTTTTGGATTTTTTAATTTTTTTAAAGCTAGCTATCTAAACTGCCTGTATTCGTGAACCTACACTCTCTCACTAACGATGCCAACACACTACATAGAGCTGCTGTACAAGCGGCTTTATATAGTGTGGGGCGTAGATTGAGACTGCTGTGCAGTGATTTTCTCTAAAGGCATCCTGTCTTTAGCCAATCAAAGCTCTCACAGCAGGCCGCTCACTGATTGGCTAAAGCATGCTGTCACGGCACCTGGGGTCAGGTGACGGATGCGTACCACAGGAATCGAACCACTGAAGTGCGAAGCGCACGCTAAGGTTGCGATGTGCACTGCAAGGTTGTGGACCTATGGCTGACTGCTGCTGAGCAGTACCGGCTGATACAGGGAGAGGGCCCCCTAGAGCATGGACACTGGAACACATGGAGCTAGTGCATCGGTTTCCCCAAGGCGCGGAATCTAAGAGCCAGTGGGCATTCGGCGAAGCCTCTGGTGGTGGGGATGGATTTGGCTGCAACTGGATCCAGGTCGTGGCCCCCGGGGTCCCCTAGCTCAGGCTCGGGCTGGCTACAGGTTTAAGAGGGGAAGCAGCAGTACAGGAATAAGCAAGAATAGTCAGAGGAATAGCAAAGGGTCCAGGCTACATCAAAGATCGAGGTATCAGGCAGGAAGGGATAGTCAGACAAGCCAAGGATCAAAACACGGATAAGACTCAAACAACTGGAGGAGACAATCACACTGAAGCCAAACACGAACAAACGTTCATTAGCAATGCAGCCTTGTACTGCCAGACTTATATCCTGTTACCAATTAAGGTCTGGGGCGGAGGCCAGCTGAGGAGGGCCTACTAAAGCTCACAGGTGAGGGAGACCCGGCCTTTAACTGGACACATGCAGCAAAGGTAGGCAACAGATAAGACATGAACGTTTGCTTAGGTTTTAAGACAGAATGTTTACTATGGTTTCATGACACATGTAGGTCATGTGCATGCTTTGGCCAATCAGCAGGCGGCATTCCACCGCCATTTGAAAACATTATGGGGCGCGCAAAGTTGCCACAAACTCCCCATAATGTTTTCCCGAACAAGCGAACAGCAAATGTTCTGGTCGAACGTGAGAAGCCCATCCCTAATCAGCCTCAGGGGCTTCATAGCTGCTGATCCAAGACTGATTCATTTTTATAAATGTAGCCTACCAATGAGGTCTGTGGACAGGCACACTTTTTGATCCATTACAAACCCTCCAGCAGCACTGAATGTCCGTTCAGAAAGCATGCTGGATTCAGGATAGGCCAGTAGCTTGATTGCATATTGAGCAAGTCCATGAAGTGTGTGCTCCAGCAGGAAGACTAGAGGGACAGTGTCACTGATACATGCATTGTCACTGCTCACCATTCTTGTGGCCTCCTTAAATGGTGACAGGACAGTGCATGCATCCTTGATCGGCAGCCACTGACATGGTGAAAAGAAGCCAAGCTCCGCTAAGCCTGTCCTGGTGCAATACTCACACAGGTACTCATTGAGGGCCCTCAGCTGTGTGTGCAGCTGATGCAGCATTGCCAATGTTGAGTTCCACCTGGTGGGCATGTTACAAATGAGGCGGTTAGTGGGCAGGTTGAATTCCCGTTGAAAAATGTTCACCTAAGCATGATATATGGAAATGTGGTGGTGTGGTGCAAATCTGGAATCTTAGTGGTTTGGGATACTAGGACATAATTATGTATTCCATCCTAGTAAGGCAGCACAGTGGTGTAGTGGATAGTACTTTTGCCTGGCAGCAAAAGGGTCGCTGGTTTGAATCCCAACCACGACACTACCTGCATGAAGTTTTCATGTTCTCCCTGTGCCTGAGTGGGTTTCCTGCAGGTACTCCGGTTTCCTCCCACACTCCAAAGACATGCTGGTAGATAAATTAGATCCTGTCTAAATTGGCCCTAGTATATGTATGAATGTGAGTTAGGGACCTTAGATTGTAAGCTCCTTGAGGGTAGGGACTGATGTGAATGTACAATATATATGTAACATCCTGCTTAAATTGGTATTGCGTATAAGTACCTGAAATAAAGAATAAATAAATGTCAGCCAGCCAAGCACTGGTATTGTATGACTGCTGGAAAAAGTGAAAAGGAAAAGAGGTTGACAGCACTCCAGGTGTGCGATAAAACGTTTGGTCTTTATTTGAATAGATGTACAAACAATCCATAAATATTCTTACATGTCCAAAGATGAGCAGACAGAGTGCAGGCAGGCCTGGAGTGCTGTCAACCTATTTTCCACTTCACCATTGATGCAGTTCACAGACTGGACATGCACCCAAGGAAAGTAATACCTACCAGCCTCACATGGAGTGGTCAAACTCTTTGTTTGTATTACAACTGCTGGAAATACCCACATACTTTTCTGTCCTGTCTCAGCAGACCTGGTAAGCTTGGGTACCCGGTCAATAAATGCTGCACCACCAAATTCAGGACGTGTGCCAAACATGGAACATGTGTCAAGTGTCCCTGTCGGAGGGTGGAGAGAAGTTTGGTGTCATTGTCGCATACAACCATTCCTTGCTTAAGCTGCCGTGGCATCAACCCTCTCTGAGCCTGCCCCTGCAGAGCTGACAGAATCTCTGCCCCAGCGTGGCTCCTGTCCCCTAGGCAGACCATCTGAATTACCGCATGGTCTCTTTTAGCCTGACTGCTTGCATAGCCCCTTGAACTTTTAGGGAGCACTGCTGGTTCAGAGGACACTTCTGCAGAAGAGGCCATAGAGGAAGAAGAAGAGGAGGGAGCGGCGCAGACAGATGTGTCAGAATCAAAACCAGCTTTTTGGAGGCGTGTGGCGGAACAAGCTCAAACACTGAACCCTGTTTTGCACCCTTCTCAGCTGCCAGCAGAGTTACCCAGTGCACCATGAAAGAAATGTAACATCCCTGGACTATGAGTCAGCGGTAATATGAACCTTGCCGCTGACTGCCCTGTCCAACGAGGCCAAAACATTGCATTCCACATGATCGTAGTGAGCTGGAATGGCCTTACATGAAAAAAAATTTCTTTGTGGAACCTGCCACTGTGGTACAGCTGTCACGTACCTGGTGGTAGAGTCTGGCTTATGCAGGGGGCAACCTCTCTTACTATCCTGATTCGGGAACCTCTGGTAGAGTAGACAGGTGGTTTGGGAGTGCAGGATGGCACGAGGGCTGGACTGGGTCGCTGATGGTAGGTGAAGGTCCACTGAAGAATTCATGCAGACTGAACGGTGGTGATGCAGGCCAGGCCAGTAACAGGCTGGCAGTGCTTTACAGAAGGAGCAGGCAGGTGGATGGTCCGGCACAAGCAGGGTTCGCAATAGGCGGGTATCAAGGTACACAAGGGGCCAGGCAGAAACGTAGTCTTAGGCAAGCCGGGGTTGATGCAGGCAGATAACAAGCAAAGTCAGAGGATAGCCGGGACACAGGTAACAGGAAGCTATACTAAACAGGTCACAGGGGGGTCACAGGTAAAAGAAACGTTGTAGAACGGACAGCACTTGTTCCCTGGTGCTGTATGTTCAAATAGGCCATTTGGCGCCAGTGACGGCACGCACTTGCCACGTGCGCACCTGGGCACAGGCATTATGGCCGGAGTATCAAATTGTGGTTTCTGACATTGCTCCCCCCAAGGGGCAGCCTCGGATGCCTCAATGCACCATCTTAGCTTTATCATGTATGTGTTTTTCAGGCTCCCAGGAGCTTTCTTCGGGGCCGTACCCCTTCCATTTGACCAGGAATTGGCCTTTGAATTTCCCTGCAGCCAAGGATGGCTTCAACCTCATACTCCTCCTCTCCATCCACTAGAACTGGTTCTGGTGGAGCCGTTCTCCTCCCTGGAAAGTGGTCCATGGTCACAGGTTTAAGCAAGGCAACATGAAATACCGGGTGGACACAGAGAGAAGGGGGAAGATCCAGCTCATACATCACCCTATTCATTTTTTTCTTTACAGGGCAATATAGCTTCAAGTTTTTAGTTGCCAACCAGACTTGATCAACCGGTTGCAGGTCTAACTCCCCCAATCTCCCCCTGTCAAATGCTCTCTTGTTGCATTCCTGAGTGTGGGATAATGTCTCCTGCAAGAGTTTGTTATTTCTCTCTAGAAATCCTGTAATGTCCTGTACAGCAGGCACCACACTTTCCGGTATCAGGTTGGGTAAAAAGGTAGGGTGGTAGCCGAGATTTGCCTAGAAAGAAGATTGTTTGGTGGCAGAGTGAATGGTATTATTGTAGGTGAATTCGGCTACCAGTAGCAGTGAGTCCAAATCATCCTGTGAAAACGAAAAAATAGCAGCGAAGGTGTTGCTCTAGGGTACAGTTCGTCCTCTTTGCTTGACTGTTGTTCTGTGGATGGTAAGCGGAAGAGAACGCCAATTCGATTCCCAAGACCGAGCATAAGGCCTTCTAGACCCGAGACATGAACTGCACTCCACGATCAGACACTATATTTGTGGGGATCCCGTGGAGGCGAATTATCTCTTTTATGAAGGTTTCCGCTGTTTTGGCTGCACAAGGAGTGCCTTTCATGGGGATGAAATGTGACATTTTGGTAAGGTGGTCTACTACTACAAAGATGGTAGTTAATCCAGCGAATGGGGGCAGTTCGACTATGAAGTCCATGGAAATCTGTGACGACGGGCGTTCTGGGATAGGAAGCGGATTCAATAGACCCCAGGCACTGGTACTGTTGATTTTATTGCGAGCACAGGTGGGGCAGGCGCCAAAATATTTCCTACAGTCTTCATCAGCCAAAGGCCACCAAAAGGAGCGTGCAAGCAGATCTGCAGTCTTACGACCGCCAAAATGTCCCGCTAGTTTGTGGTCATGGCATAACTTCAGTACCGCCAGACGCTGTAACTCGGGAACGAAGATCCTCGTTCCATACCACCACAGCACGTTTTTCATGGTAAGCTTAGGATCCAGTGGCGTAGAAGACTCGGCCAGAGATCGCCTGATTTGTGACAATAGATCCCCCTGGGTCAACAAAAAGCTCTGAGAGGGGAGAATAGTCTGGTGGGGTAGGATCTCCCGGTTCATGAAACATTCTGGACAGAGCGTCTGGTTTTACATTTTTCGACCCGAGCCTGTATGTTATGTGTAGCTGGAATCGTGAAAAGAAGAGTGCCCAGCTAGCCTGGCGGGGTTTTTAGTCTTTTGGCGGTTCGCAGGTATTCCAAATTTTTATGGTCTCTGAAGACCAGAACTGGATGCGAGGCCCCTTCCAGCAGGTATCGCCATTCCTGAAAAGCAGATTTGATAGCCAGAAGCTCCCTGTCTCCAACATCGTAGTTCTTTTCTGGAGGTATAAGCTTTCGGGAGAAGGCAATAGGGATAGGGTGAAGTTCAGCCTTATGTCCCTATCTTTGAGAAAGGACTGCTCCGACTGCCGCATCAGAAGCATCCACCTCCAGCAGAGGCGGCTCTAGGCTTTATGAGGCCTTAGGCAAAACCTAGACATGAGGCCCCACTCATGCCCCAAATGGGAAAAATAATTCAAGGAATAAAAATTACCTGTATAAATTGCATATATTAGGATATATTTGTGCAGCTGCTACTAGCAATGTGTTAAAGTTATAACAAAAGTCAAAAACCATATTTCTCCATTTACATGAAAGTCAGGTTAATATAACCCAGCCAGCACAGAGTTCCCCCTTACATCAGAGTCTGCAGAATCCCCCCTTACAGTGCAAGAGGAATGCTGTGGATAATGATGTAAGGGGGAATACCGCAGACCTTGATGTAAAGGGGATCTGTGATGTAAGAGGGGACTCTGGTGACCAGAGATAACCTTATATCAGAGTCCACTGCATTCCCCCTTTACATCAGAGTTCCCCTTTACATCATTGTCCACAGAGTTCCATCTTGCATTTAAAATGGGAACTCTAATGTGGGGGGGGGGACTCTGGAGCACCTTCCACAGAGTGAATGCACTAAGGTAAGGGGGTTACTGATATAAAGGAAAACCTTTATATCAGTGCCCCCTTACCTGACTGTATTCACCTCCCTTACATCACTGACCCCACCCCCCTCAGACTTGTCTTGCAGTGCTGTCACTGGCCTCCTCTCAGGTGCACCATACAGGGCTCAGCCAGATGGCTCTGGTTTCATCCTATAATATCCTCTTCTCAGTCCAGACATCTGACTCCTCCCATAACCCCCGTCCTAGTCTCTTTTGTAGGCCTCCCCACAGAGACTGCAGACATGATTCAAGAGATGGTCAGAGACTACAGACATGGTACAAGAGATGGCCAGAGACTGCAGATATGATACAAGAGATGTTTATAGACTGCATACATACTACAGGAGATGGTCAGAGACTGCAGACATGATACAAGAGCTGGTCTGAGTCTACAGATATAATACAAGAGATGGTCAGAGACTGCATAAATGATACAAGAGATGGTCAGAGACTGCATACATGATACAGGAGACGATCAGAGACTGCAGACATTAGTAGAGGAGAGGGTCAGAGGCTGCAGACATTATACAGGAGACGGTCATATACTGTAGACATTATAAAGGAGACGGTCAGAGACTGCAGACATGATACAGGAGAGGGTCATAGACTGTAGATATTATACAGGAGACGGTCAGAGACTGCAGACATTATATAGGAGATGGTCAGAGACTACAGACATGATACAGGAGATAGTCAGAGACTGCAGACATACTACAGGAGATGGTCAGAGACTGCAGATATAGTACAGGAGATGGTCAGAGACTGCAGACAAGATATAAGAGATGGTCAGAGACTGGGGCACGAATGGGCTGAAAACGCAGTGCACCTGGGTCACACGTGAATTGCACAGAATGCACAGCGGGCTCCTATGCCATTCATCGTGTGAACCTGCCCCATGTCCTGGAACCCACACTTGGCTTGGCTAACATGCCTGGAAGGAGGCACTAGTATGGGCAGATGGAACATTTGCCCACATATCTTGTGGGGTGCCTAGAGCCACCCTCTCTGTGACAGAAAGCATCTCTTTGATTTGGGGGGGCAGATATGTGCTAGGGGCACTTTGGGAGAGGACAAGACATGTGCATGGGGGGTGGATTTCATATCCAAGCCCCTTGTAGCATAAGTCCTGAAGTGCCCCATAGCACATATCCTCTCATATCCTCTCCCTCAAATCACTCCAAGTGATCAGTTTGGATGGCCCCCCCCCCTTCACCCTCTTCTTCGTGTCCCCCTCCTCTGCAAGACTTACCTTAGGAATAGGATTCGTTTATCATAGTATTCAGCCTGCACAGCACAGTGGTGAGCCTCCTCGAATCCCCCCCCTTCCTTCCTCCTCTGTATAGGAAAATATCACAGCAGGAGGAGGAGGAGGGGCGGGTTTATTTTGTTTAACTCTGCAGCAGTGCACTGTGTGTATAGTAGCTGGGGAGACATGCCAGCTGCTATACAAAGTGGAATCAGTGGCGTGCGGGAAAGGAGACACCCGCACAAGCCGCCGGCATTCCAGGACTCTGATTCGCTGGGACGCGGGGTCGGGGAATGGATCGCTCCCAGCGATTCAGTGAAGTTAAGGGAATTGTTGCAGGCACAGCATGGGCAAATTAGGCGGTTGCAAGGCCCCTGGGGGTGCGAAGCCTTCTGCGACCACCTAATTTGCCTAATTGGAGAGCCGCCTCTGACCTCCAGGATATAGGGTAGTGCAGAGTCTGGGTGTTTCAGGACTGGTGCCAAGGTAATTAGCTTTTTAAACAATTGGAATGCCGTTTGGGCCTCAGAGGTCCAATGGAAGCGTGTGTTCTGCTTTGTAAACTGGGTGATGGGGGTGATGACAGCAGAGAACCCCTTGATAAACTTTCTATAGAAGCTTCCAAAACCTACAAAGCATTGGACTCCTTTCTTGTCCATTGGTGCTGGCCAGTCCACTATGACCGAGACTTTCTGGGGGTCCATGCCTGAGACAGAGATGATGAAGCCCAAGAACAAGATGCTGGAGCATTCAAATGTGCAAATGTGTTGGCGAAGACGGCTTAGTACACTTTTTACATGCCTGCGATGCTCCTCCAGGTAAGGAGAAAAAATGAGGATATCATCCAAATAAATTACCAAGAACAGATCATGGTAGTCCCAGAAAAAAAAATAATTTATGACAGATTGGAACATGGCAGGGGCGTTACAGAGCCCAAAAGGCATGACAAGGTATTCGTAGTGTCCGAACTGGATTCGGAAAGCTGTTTTCCATTCGTCCCCTTCCCTGATGCGGATGAGGTTGTAAGCCCCACAGAGGTCCAATTTAGAGAAGACGGTGGTAGAATCAAGTCTCTGGAATAGTTCAGGAACTAGGGGCAAGGGATAGCGGTTCTTAACCGTACTTTTATTGAGGTCTCTGTAGTCTCAAGGACTGGTCCTTTTTTCTACAAAAAATATCACGGCCCTGGCGGGAGATGTAGAGGGTCCTTTTTTTCAGATTTTCATCCAGGTAGGCCTTGAAGGCTGCTAGTTCAACTTCAGAAAGCGGGTAGATCCTGTCGAACGGCACCTCTGTACCTGGTAGCAACTCAGTTGGGCAACCGTAAGATCGTTGTGGTGGCAGGTCATCCGCCCCCTTCTTGTTGATCACGTCTAAGAAATTGTGGTACACAGTGGGAACAGCAAGGCGGGTCTTGGGGTCAAGATCTGAGTCCAGACATAACACAGCCGGGGGTGATTCATGGGGCTACCGAAGACAGTGAGGGAGGCAGTAGGCAGATTGAAACTGTACATTGCCAGTGACCCAGTTGATGTGTGGGCAGTGTGCCTGGAGCCAGGGGAGCCCGAGAATGACAGGGAAGAGAGGGGAAGCAATGACGTCCAATAGTAGAAGCTCTGAGTGACCGTCAGTTGTCCAGGTTGGAAGAGGGACGGTCTCATGAGTAACAGTGCCAGACTTAATGGTGGACCCATCAGCCAAACGGAGGGAAAAAGAGGGAGGATGGGGCCTATAGTGTCTCTCGACTAAAATAGTCGGGAACACTGTGCTGCCTCCCCAATTACGAATTTGCAAGGAAGAAAGCCCACAGGGATTTGACGCAGCACGGAGTTCCCACAGTATAAGATATGTAAACAGATATGAAAAAAGTATACAATTTATTAGATCAAAGTTGGAGGTGGCACGTCGGTATGTAATCAGGGGTTTTTTACATACCGACGTGCCACCTCCATTGGAGACATGTTGGTGCACAGTGAGCACGCGGCACATGTGGGGGGTGACCCCTGTTCCTACCGGGGCACCTTCACCTGTGGGGCGTGCTCACACTGCAAGTACCTAGACACTAGGAAATATATCAAGTTACCCAATTTTGGGACCTTTAAACCCCAACACTATGTGAACTGCCTGACTACTGCAGTAGTTTATCTACTGCATTGTGGTTGTGGTTGTTTCTATGTGGGCAAGACCGTGCAACAGTTCAGCCGGCGGGTGGCCCGACATGTCCTCAACATGAGGAAAAGTGACCCTGATACCCCTCTAGGCCGCCATGTTAGAGATATACACACTGGTACCATGCCTGTGGTCCGCTTTTTGGCCCTAGATAGGGTACACACCAATCCACGTGGGGGTGATGTGGATAAAACTTTACTACAACGTGAACTCAGATGGATTGTCACACTTAATGCCATGGCACCCCCAGGCCTAAATGGGGTACTAAATTTTAAACCTTACCTCCCAGGTTTTTCCTCGGGGGGCTTCGATCCAACGCTAATTGAGTGCTGATGGGTTCACCTTTGCCTCCATACCTACATCTTCTATATCAACTTTCCCCTTTCCCTATTTGTACAAATGTTACTCCTATGGTCTATCCTCCTATATTTGTTAGTATGTAATGGTGTTCTCACGTGTGCCAATGTTCAATTGTTTACAGTATAAAAAAAATTTGGTATGCAAAATTATACTATGCACATAATCTCTGTAAATGTATGCTGATCGGTGGTTTATGGTTGACCCTCCGGTTATTTCACCCCGTCTATCAAATGTCCTGTTTCATTTGATGTGATGGTAAACATCTTTAATGTTTTGCACTATGACCCATGCTTGGCTTGGCTTCCGGTGTAACCTTTTTTCCTGCCCCTTCCTTCCTGTGCGGGCTGTTATTTGTCTCCCCCCGGCGCGCCCGGCCCCCCGGGCGGTGTTTTGCGTTCCGGGGGGTTGTATTTAGTCGACTGTGCCCTTGGGTCCGCCCTTCCTATTCATGGTTGGTCGGCCTTGGAGCGCGGGGACTATTAGGCGCGTCGGCGCCGTAATGACGTCGGACGCGGCTGCGCACTTGGAACTTTCCTCGTGTGTGTGGCCGCGTGGGACGCCGTCATGGCGGGGAATCGGCGGGGGACATTGGCTAGCCCTGGACCTTTGTGGTGCGTCAGTACTTGATGGTATCTTTTTTGGCGCTGCATATTTGATGCAGCACCATGTTTCCTGAACCAATGAGATCTCTTAATGTGGGCTCCTCCCATAATACAGGAGGGGCATTGGTGCTAGACTCTGTACTTAAACCTGGGCCAGTACACAATAACATCGATACTGATTGATATACAGACTCTTGGCCGTTGCTGCACCGAACACCCAATACTGCTGTGGTATGTTATATGAGCTTTTGGTCTATACTTGTTAGGCTCTGTCCTCTCTATCTATTACATACTCTGCCTTGATATATTAACTTTAGTACACTTTTACTTCATAGGCCCTCCAGCCATACCCATCCATAATCGCTTTGCACTAGCATATTACTTCATTATATAGTAAGTAGATTTGGATCCTTACCACAGCGTTCTCTCATTGCTCCTAGTTTCAACAACTTATATTTGTATTCTCTCACCCTAGGCCACCCGCCTTGCTCTTGGGTTGACTCTGTGTCCTGCCATTGATTCTTGTGGGGGACTTTTGCGAACGCGCTGGGAGGACGCGGCAGGACAGGCCACTGCTTGGTTTTTTGCCTTCCTCCACCATATATGGAGGGCTCTTTTATCTGACGCTGATATAGTGTCCCCGGGCCACTTTCCTTGCTGGGTTTTGTTTGGTACACACCAGACCTACAGCCTTACTCCGGCTGGTACACGTTTTGTCCAAACCGTTGGGGTAAGTAATAACCGGTGGATTCCATTGATCCGCATGCATAGTCTATGGTCATCAAGTTGTATATGTATATATATGTGCCCCAACAGCCATTTTGTGCCTACTGGCATTAATTTTCGTATTATACTGTGTTCTATTTATGTTTTATATTATGTTTCAGAATCAAAGCTATACAGTGAATTTTTTCTCCCTGAGGAAGAAGTTTGTTACATAACCAAAAGAACTTCGAAACATGTTGGAGAGGAAGCTAAATCCTCATTACTAGGGGGGGCGTGGCTTGGACGCGGTGGAGAGCGGACGTGTTCTGGCAGAGCTCCGGCTCCCCAGACTCAATCACCCGGCATCCGAACTCCCTGTAATAGGTGAGCACCAGAAACACACTCCAAAGGCTTCCCCGCACCTTCCCCTACAGCCTGGACTAAAAATCGTGTCAATCCACGGCCGACCTCCGGGACGCCCGAAATTTAGTCCGCGGCTTCATTTGCGGCCTAGGCCGCGGTGGCTCCAAAACCCCTAAAGCTGCCAATCCGAGGCTCCGGACCCTGACACAAGACCATAGGGGCCCCTATTGACACACCCCAGGGACTGTACTGATATTAAGAACCCGCGGGCGAGGCCCGCCATGCGGTCAGAATGGCCGCCTAAACCCGGAGCTCCGGCACCAGGGGAGAGATTGGAGGCATCTACAGCCTTTATCAACGGAGTATGGGAAAAATAGGAAGACAGCTGCCCTTCTCCCAAACCCCTCAGCCACAACCGAACCGTAACCTCCCGGAGCTTTTCAGTCCACGGACCCCAAAAAGTGTCGAGGCCTCTACCTCGGGTGCTACCCAGAGACCAGCAGGCATGGCACGTAAAGCAGAGGACAACTCTTCTAAAGCGAACATGCAGCTCAGCCACGATAGACTTGTGGACTTGATTCAACAGGTCCCTAAAATGTCAGACCTACAAAGCATAGCCACTGACATAAAGGGAGCCCTCACTGAAGCAGTCCTTGAACTCAAAGACGAGCTACGAGGTGTCTCTGACAGATTAGAAGAGGTCGAGCGAGCGGCGGGCAGGCATGATGAAGACATTAGGGACTTACAGCAATACAGTGCTAATTATCACTTCCACATGATCGAACTACAACGCCGCCTGGAAGACCTCGATAACCGAGGGAGGAGGAAGAATCTCAGGATAAGAGGTATCCCAGAGAGTGTGGAGCATGATCAGATACCCCTGGCTCTTCAATCCCTATTTAACAACCTCATTGAACGCCCACAAGACTCATCGATCAAATTCGATCGTGCCCATAGAGCCTTGAGACCTAGGGGCAGGGAGGGCGACCCCCCTAGAGACATCATCTGTTGCTTCTCTAACTACAAACTCAAGGAAGAAATTGCCACCAGAGCCAGAGATCAAGACGACATCCACTTCAATGACAGTGAGGTGAAAATCTTCCAAGACCTTTCACAGATCACCCTGGGGCACAGAAGAGCTTTGCGACCTATTCTCTCCGCTCTACGTGAACGCAGAATAGTGTACAAATGGAAGTTCCCCTTTGGACTCTGTGTGACAATTGGGGGTCGCTCCTTCACCCTCCATACACCAGCGGACCTACCCCAATTTTTTGAATTTACCGCCTTGCCTGACATCCCTGTTCCAGAATGGTATCAGGAATTCGCGATCCCGCCAGCCTGGAAGGATATCGCCCCCATTCCCACTCCTGGACGCCGCTTCAACTCGACTCCCTACAGACGCAACAGAAGAGGCCCCGGACCGGTCCAAGTCCCGGCACAGCAAGTTGACCTCCCAAATGATAACTGAACCACCCTTCTTAGCAATGTTTTTTCTGGTCGCATCGGCAGTTAAGACACTCTGGTTGACCCTCCCCCCATTTGACCCCCTCTTCTTTTCCTCTTACCTGGCTCATCTTCCTGGCCCCTTTTATCATGAAGACTAAACCTGACCTCTAGGTACCTTGCTCCAACAGACAGTATTGAAGCTTGCTCCTTAGCTGTTTAGCCTTGTTTTCATCACTAACCCACTTGAATGTAGCTCTATTATAGGCAACTCGCCAGAGAAGACTGCACATATGCTGGTAATAGAGATTATGATCTGTGATCAAGATGGACATCTACCAATGTCAGGGGGGGCTAGTTGGAATGGTAACTATAATAATTTCCTTAAATTCTTGTTCTAACCAAGTAATTGCTCTCCCCCAGGCTTAGCACAAGGTTATATTGTGGTACTGCTCAATAATCTTTCTCTTCTCTAAGCTGACTTCTTGCTCTAACATCCTACCATCCCCCCTGACCCTTGTCTCAGCCTACTCTCCCTGTTCCCTAACTTTTTTCCTTCCTTTACTGCCCTACTTCAGCTTCGGACCACAGCCAATTATGAACCACCAATATGCAATGTGTTATTCTTTTTCAGTTTCTAGTTCATGTTTTTTTTTTTTTTTTATCACAGAGCAGAGTTGGAGGAACCCGTGGTGCGGGACAGAAGTCGAACGCTTTAAGGTCGATTCTTGGCCTGTTTGGGGTGCTTCCCCCCTCCTCGGTCTGTATGCTACAGGCCAAGGGACACCGGGGATATCCTAAGGAAGACCCAGGGACTCTACACGGCGGGACGCCCTTGGCTTCGGTCAAGTCCCGTTGTCTGGAGCCATGGCTCATGGGTCCTCATCCCTCTGTCTCTTAATCCAAACTAATGGGTTGCCTGACGGGCTCGGAGCTCTCGCCCTCGAGTCTGTGGGGCCCCCCAGACCTTACGGCTGTTAAGTGGTTCATTGTTTAATTGTTATTACAACATATTCACATTATGTTTTTGATGCTCACTGTTTATGTTACGATTCGAGTTATCCTCCTGTAATCAAAATAAGTTTGCAACATTATGCCAACATCTCTCCCCATTGGTTTGCCACCTCCTTTCCCCGCGTAAAGTCGCATACCCCCCCCTCAGTCCGGCTCCTCTGGACTGTTCCTGACGAGGCGCCCCCTAGTGGGCTGGTGCTTTACTCACCACCCCACAAGTCCTCGGTCACCCCTGATCCCCCCACGTTATCCCCTACCTACTCCCCTCCATCAGTTCCATTACCCACCCACCTTCTCCTAACCCCTTCTCCCACCAGCCCCGGTTCTACAGTGACCAGCTGTTATATCGGATACGGTTAACGCTTCCCCTCTACTTCCACTCCACTAATGTCTACCCCTAACACCCTTAAAGTCCTCTCCCTGAATGTAAGAGGACTCAATACCCCGGAGAAGAGGACCCTGGTCCTCAATGAGATGCACAGGCTCCGAGCCCAAATTGTCTTCCTCCAGGAGACGCATTTTAGAGGCCCCTCCATCCCCAAATGCACAAATAAAAGGTACCCCTCCGTATATCATGCTTCCTCACTTGTATCCAAAATCAAAGGAGTAGTCATCTTAATAGCTGGCAATCTCCCCCTAATCGTTTCAGACGAGTTGGCGGACCCGGAAGGAAGATTCCTGTTCCTGAAGGGGTCTCTTTTTGGCAGGCCCATTACTCTCGCAAATATTTACGCCCCCAACAGGCACCAGGTCTCCTTTTTTAGAGAGGCTTTTAACCAACTAATTCCATTCCACGAAGGCATGGTGTTGTTGGGGGGGGACTTTAATGTCCCACTTCAGCCCAACTTGGACTCTTCCTCCGGCTCCTCCTCTTTACCTTATAGGGCCCTCAAACAAATATCACTCCAACTCAATTCCCTCCTTCTTTTCGATACCTGGCGCACCCTACATCCTAACACCAAAGATTACTCCTTCTTCTCCCCTCCCCATCAGAAATATTCCAGACTAGATTATCTCTTCCTTTCCCAAAAAGATATCCAGTATCTCCAATCAGCATCTATTGAACCAGCCACTTTCTCTGATCACAACCCAATCACCATGACACTTAAATTCACTCACGAACCTGCCGGGGACAGATCCTGGCGTCTAAATAGTTTTTTGCTTTCAGATCCTGATTACCAAGCACAACTAAAAGAGGAGTTAGAAACATACTTTGACCTCAACTCTAAGAACGATGCCTCACTGCTTAGTGTGTGGCTTGCCCATAAATGTACCTTGCGGGGGAAATGCATCGCTCTTTCAACCCATATTAAAAAAATCAAGCAATCTAAGGTAGACAACCTTATGGCACGCATTCGCAGATTAGAATCCACCCACAAGCGCTCCCAAGTCACTTCTACCCTCGAGGAGCTCATCCAGGTTAGAAAAACTCTACTTGAGGAGCTTAATGTACAAATACGGAAAAAATTCATTCTCACCTCCAAATTATTTTACGAAACCGCCAATAAAAATGGCAAGCTGCTGGCGAGACTCCTCCAGGGTAGAAAAACGCAGTCCAACGTTCCCTTTCTGTTCGACAGTGCGGGCCATAAACGGATTAATAACAGAGAAATAGCTAAAGCCTTTGCCGAATATTATTCCAAACTTTACAATCTACCAACCAATAAACCCCCCGGTAAGGTTGATCAGCTCCATTCCCTAGCCATTAGAAACTATTTGAAAGAGGCCAACATCCCCAAATTAGCTGATGCGGACATTGAGGCCCTAGAAAAACCCATTACCACTCAGGAATTCCTTAATACCATTAAATCCCTTAAACCTGGTAAATGCCCGGGCCCAGATGGTTTTCCCAACATATATTACAGAACATTCCTGGATATTTTGGCCCCACACTTTGTTAAAGCTTTCAACACACTAGCTGAAACCCCATCACCCCCAAGAGAACTTCTCGAGGCCCACATCTCAGTAATTCCAAAGCCCGGCAAAGACCATTCTATACCCGAGAATTATCGCCCCATATCTCTACTTAATTCAGACATTAAGATTTTTGCGAAGATTCTGGCAAGCAGATTACAACCTCTCCTACTTACACTGATCTCCAGAGACCAAGCTGGTTTTGTCCCTGGCAGGGAAGCGCGGGACAATATAATTCAAGCTATTAGTCTTAACCACTGGCTTAACACAACTCACCAACTCTTTTTGTCCACTGACGCTGAGAAGGCGTTCGACAGGGTGGCCTGGGACTTTATGTCAAATGTTCTAAGAAACCTGGGATTAGGCGAATTTATGACAACAAGTATTCTCAGTCTATATTCCAACCCCAGTGCTAGAATAAGAGTCAATGGCTGCCTGTCGGACGCCTTCCAGGTCAGAAACGGGACGAGACAGGGTTGCCCTCTGTCCCCCATTATTTTCATCCTTACGATTGACCCTTTACTGAGGCGCATTGACATGAATCAAGACATTTCAGGCTTCTCAGTCAACAACAAAGAATTCAAATGCGCGGCGTTTGCTGACGACATTTTACTATTCCTCACCAAACCCCTGATTACTGTCCCCAATGTCCTGAGGGAATTCAAAAGATTTGGAAAACTCTCCAATTTCAAAATAAATTTCAAAAAATCCCACGCCCTAAATGTGACCCTGTCAAACTCCGCATTTCAAGCTTGCGCTGACTCTTCCTCTTTTGAATGGCGTTCCTCTGAAATTCCTTACTTAGGAATCAGACTTCCAGCCAGACTAGGAGACCTCTACGACCTTAACTTCCACCCATTTTTACAGAAATGCACCAATGACCTAGACAGCTGGTCTAGGCTGAGCATTTCATGGTTCGGAAGAGCTGCTTCTCTCAAGATGACTGCTCTCCCGAGATTTCTTTATTTAGTCCAAGCTATCCCAATGGCCCTACCTAGTTCTTTTTTTCGGACTTTGAATGCCAAGATTAGTTCCTTCATCTGGAAGAAATCCCCACCCAGGATCAGTCTCACCCGACTCTCAGCCTCAAAGAATGAGGGAGGTATCGGACTGCCAAACTTCAAAAAATACCACCAAGCAACGCTCCTGACTAGACTAGTTGACCACCACATACATTCCCCCTCAAAAGACTGGGTTGATCTTGAGAACCAAATACTAGGAGCCCCGCTCAGTAACTTGGCCTGGTCTAGGGGAGGGCTCCAACTTCTAAGAGCTAAAGATCATCCACTAATCTCACCTATCCTTTCTACTATGCAAACTATTTCCAAAAATCTTAAGCTATTCTCTATCCCTGGGCCATTGACTCCCATCAGACACAACGCTGACTTCCCCCCAGGCCAGGATAAAAATTTTCCCCTACCCAACGCAATATTGAATCTCAAAGCTACCCACTTTTTCCGCAACGGCAAGTTCATCCCCAGTGACATCCTTTCGTCACATACAGTCATACAATTCCCCCAAAATTGCGCAGTGGCCCTATTTCCAAATCCGTCACTACCTCACTAACACAGTAAACAAGTCAGCAGTCTCGAGACCAGTGACAGATTTTGAAAAACTTTGCCTTGGCCCCCCCCAGAAACATCTGATTGCAACCATCTACTCCCTTCTCTCTCTATCCGACACAAAATCTTTAAACCCAATAATCAAGGCTTGGACCTCCCCGAAAAGTCAAGACCTTACACCAGATCAATGGAAAATGGCCTGTTCAACAGCCCTAAAGGGCACTCTTAATGTGTCAATCCAGGAACACAACTACAAAGTTCTGACACACTGGTACAGAACACCCCATTTGCTACACTTAATGTCGCCCAATATCCCAGACGTCTGCTGGAGATGCGGCTCCCACTCAGGAACGATGCTCTACATTTGGTGGGAGTGCCCCCTCATAGTCCCCTACTGGTCAACCATCCATGATACTATTTGCAAAGTTACTTCTCAACAAATAGAATGTACTGCCCAACAATTCCTCCTCCACTTCTCCAACTACATGAAAGGCTCATACAAAAAATCCCTGGTAATGCACATGGTAAACTCTGCCCGGCTTTGCATTCCAAGCCTCTGGAAACAGAGGAAAATCCCCACAATCAGAGATTGGGTCACTAGATTAAATAGAATTCAAGAGATGGAAGAGTTGATAGCAATAGCTGCAGAGAATATCTCCTCATACCATAAGATATGGTTATGCTGGATTAATTACAAAGACTCAACACAATACCGCAGTATATTAGACCCCAATTAAACTACAAAATAGTATTATATATAGAGAGCAAAGCTTTATGCTCGATTAACGACTGGTCTACCCTGCCCTCCCCCATCCCCTTACCCTTCTCCTTCCCTTCCCCCTATTCCCATCCCCCTACTTTCCTCCCCCTCCCCTAATCAGTTTGTTCCTCCATGCTCTACCCAGTACTACGTTTATTGCCCCTGGAATACCCCCACATTTACCTAGCTGACTATAGACTTCTTGGAATAATCATTCTCAACTTCATCACATAAGTACCCTAATGCTATGTTTCCACAACCTTACAATAACGCAAATATGTTGATAAACGATATACCCCCATCATCTTTATGTTTAACTATGCAATGTTTCTTTATTTGAACCTTAACGTTACGTTTTAATGCTTTACTTTTTGTACTAGTTTCCTACTGCGGTATTACTACTCATTGTTCTGAACTATGTCAATGAACATGTACTGTACAGTTTTATACTCAATAAAGCTTTTGTGGAATTAAATCTTCATTACTAGGATACCTTCCCATTGAGGGTTTGCTAGCTTCCACACTGCTATCTTTGCATCCACTTGGTTTTAATTGTATGGTTGTATATGGCAATTAGTTTATTTGTCATGTGACAATTTTAACTTTGATCTAATAAATTGTATACTTTTTTCATATCTGTTTACATATCTTCTTATACTGTGGGAACTCCGTGCTGCGTCAAATCCCTGTGGGCTTTCTTCCTTGCAACATCAGCCAAACGGATGACCATTTGGTGGGCCTTGGGTCTGAGGGAAATCCGGTGTTGAGCTGCGAAGGTCAGATCCACAAAGCAGCTACATGCGCCAGAGTCAATGATAGCTGGGACTTGGATACTACCGTCGTGAAGCTATAAGAAGATGGAAAGAACAAGGTGAGCCTAATTGCTAGGCAGAGACAACACTTTCCCTTCAGTGGTGGGCGAGCACTTGCTATGCTTGGCAGGGCAAGACCGCACCAGATGTCCAGATCCCCCACAATACAGGCATAAATTGTAGGACAGGTGCCCCTGACTCTCTTCCGGGGTAAGTGACGGTGAAGGAGTCCAATCTGCATTGGCTTGGGGTGATCTTAAGGACAGGAGGAGGAGGTCACTGGAGGAGCAGAACCAGGGTAGCCAGGGACATAGGGCAACATCCAGGTGGGTCGCATCATCCCAGCGGACTTTTCGGCCCTGTGCTCCCTCAGGCGGCGGTCAGTCTGGATGGCCAGATTGATCAAGGCATTCATGGATTGGGATACTCCTACGTGGGCTAGCTCGTCCTTGAGCGGCTCGGAAAGCCCCAGCTGAAATTGGTAACAGAGAGTCATGTCGTTCCATGCTGTGTCAGTGCTCCAGCGCTGGAAAAATAATCCTCCGCCGTATGGTGGCCCTGCTGGAGCGCGGCTTCTGCAGTGGCAGCTTGGTGAGGGTCCTCATATTGCCAAGCTATAGCCTGAAGGAAGTGTGCAAGGTCATTGCTTTCGGGGGCATTCTTCTCAAGTAGCCGGTGGGCCCAGGCCTGAGGCTCATCCAGGAGAAGGGATAGTACTAGCCCCACCTTGGTGGCTTCCAGAGAGAAGGTGTGGGGCTGGAGAGCAAAATACAGCTTGCATGAATTGCGAATGCCCAAAACTTCTTACGGTCCCCCGTGAACCGTTCAGGCACCGACACCTTGGGTACCGTGGGCAATGTGACAAGGCTATGGGGAGAAGGTTGGCCAGATGGTGCAGAGAGCTCCTGGACCCGGGTCTGCAGTCAGGTGTAGCAATCTTGGAGATTCTTCACCGCTTGAGTAAGGCCAGCTAGGTGTACACAGAGTTCATCCATAGCAGACTGAAGAGTGGTGATGCAGGCCGGGTCAGTAACAGGCTGGCAGTGCGGTACAGAAGGAGCAGGCAGGTGGATGGTCGGGAACAAGCAGGGTTGGCAACAGGCTTGCAGCAAGGTACACAAGGGATCAGGCAGAAACATAGTCATAAGCAAGCCGGGGTCGGTGCAGGCAGATAACAAGCAAAGTCAGAGGATAGCCAGGTCACAGGTAACAGGAAGCTTCACTAAACAGGTCACAGGGGGGGGGTCACAGGTAATAGGAACACTGTAGAATGGACAGCACTTGTTCCCTGGTGCTGTCTGTTCAAATAGGCCATTTGGCGCCAGTGACGACGTGCACCTGCCGCATGCGTGGGCACTCCCGCGCGCGCCTGCGCACAGGAATTCCATATCAGATCATGGTTTCTGACAACAGCACATTCCACAAATTCACGAAAGGGGGCAGAGTCTAACAGCTGAAAAGCAGCAGTTGTAGTGCTAGCAATTTGGCCAAGCTAGCATTTAGACGCTGAGCATCTAGATGGCTGGGACAATATTTTTTTTTATGGTTCAGCAACTGGGGTAGGGAAATATTCTGCTGAAATCAACTGGTGGTGTACCGCTAGCAGATTGGCTGCAAGTATTTGTGGCATCTATTGCCTAGACCTTCATTCCTTTCAGTGCTGGTTTTTGAGA